>PVIW01009580.1:0-50955 GCA_004026585.1 Noctilio leporinus | reverse complement strand
CCTTTGTATGTTATTTGTCTTTTCTCTCTTGATGCTTTTAGGATTCTCTCTTTGTCTTTGAGATTAGCCATTTTCATAATAATATGCCTTGGTGTTGGTCTGTTTGGATTGATCCTCATTGGGACCCTCTGTGCTTCCTGAACTGGATTCATGTTTTCACTCATCATGTTAGGGAAATTTTCTATCATGACTTTTTTGAACAGGTTTTCCATTCCTTGTTTCTCTTCTCCTTCTTGAATCCCTATGATACGGATGTTGTTACGTTTCATGTTGTCCTGCAGCTCTCTTAACCCCTCTTCAGTCTTATTTAGCCTTTTTTGATTCTCTTGTACTGTCTTGGAGTATTTGTCTACATTATCCTCCAAATTGCTGATCTGGTCCTCTGCTTCCTCTAGCCTACTGTTGATTCCTTCTACTGTATTTTTCAATTCAGAAATTGTATTCTTCATTTCCTCCTGGCACTTATTGATAATTTCCATGTCCTTTTTCATGCTGTTGTAGTTCTCAGTAAGTTCCTTGTAACTTCCCTGGAGTTCTTTGTCATTTCCCTGGAGTTCTTTGTCATTTCCCTGGAGTTCTTTGTAGTTCTCCTGGAGTTGTTTACAGTTTTCTTTGATGTGGCTGAGCTCGCTGAGCTTCTCTATCATCATTCTTTTGAATTCCTTATCTGATATTCCAGGTGGCTCTGTTTCATTTTATATTCTTTCTGGGGATTCTTCCTTTTTTTTTGGTGATGGACTGATTCTTTTTTTTCCCCATTTTGGGTGTCTGTTCTTGCTTGCTCTTTATTTATTTATTTATTTTTGTTCTTTCCCTAGGTTAACCTGCTTTGTTTCCTTTCCTTAGTTGAGCACCATTCTGTGATAGGAGATTTGTGGAGTTCAATGTTGCCGTCTCCCAGATTTTCTCCACTTGCTGCTCTTGATGTGTCCTTTATTTGGGCTATCTGGTTGTATTCTGGGCCTGTGGGCTTTTAGCAGAAACAAAAACAAAAAACAAAAAACAAAAACAAAAACAAACAAACAAAAAAGAAACCAAAAACAAAAAAACCAACGAAACAAAAAAAATGCAAAAGGAAAAAAGAAATAAAAATGATAATAATAATAAGAAGAAAAGGTTTAGATGGCTGTTCACCCTTAATAATCCCTTACTGGTCCAGATGGAGCCTGGACCTGAGGGCTTTTGGCAGAGGAAAAAAAAGAAAGAAAAAAAGGGAGAAAGTCAGAGGAGAAAGAGAAATCAATATTAATAAAGAAAAGGTTTAGGTGCCTATTCACCCTTTATGGTTTCTGTTTGGTCCAGGTGGAGCCAGGACCAGTGGGTTTTATCAGGGAGAAAAGAAAGGAGAAAGAAAGAAAGAAAGAAAGAAAAAAAAAGGAGGTGGGGAGAAAGTCACAAGACAAAGAGAAATCAATATTAATAAAGAAAGGTTTTAGCTGTGTGTTCCCCCTTTATGATTTCTGATTGGTCCATGTGGAGCCAGAACCTGTGGGCTTTACCAGGAAAAAAAGGAAAAGAAAAATTTAAAAATAAATAAATAAAAAAAGAGGAAAGAAGAAAAGAATAAAGAAAGGGTTTAGAAAGGCTGGGGAAGGGAGGAATACTTAGATTGATGACTGGGAATGCGTTATAGCCACAAAGTGAGTAGACTTTAATTCGAGAGTAGGGGGAGGGTCTTGGGTATTTAGGTGGATTGAGGTATGGTGGGGATTAAGAATATGTGAGAAGTAAGTTTTGCAAAGAATATGTTGGGGATTAATAGTTCATATTGCTCTCGGTATAACTCAGGTGCTTGAGATTGGCAGCAATCCCTTTCCTGAGGCTGCCTCTTTTTCTTGGTCAGGACTTTACAGTCTATAGTCTATATTCTAGCTGGTCTTGGCGCATGGCAGGGCCTCTGACTGTCACAGTAGGGCTGATTCTGAGTGTCCGCCCCCAGGTAGGCTGGGCCTTCCTCAGCCTGGCTGGGTTTTAGGGCTGCTGGTATTCTGGAGCCCGCAGAGTGCCCGCTCCCACTCCTGGCAGAGGTTACTGCCCTTGAGGAGCACCCAGCACCCCTGCAGGACAGCCCGCAACTTCGCTGGTCCCTGTGATGACTGGCCCCACCCCCGCAGTTCCAGGAGGAGGCTGCCCCTGTCCATCCACACTGTCTGGGGTCCGCCTACACTGTCCCGCCCTTCTGGGGTGGGCACCACTCCTCCAAGCCAACCAGCTCTCAGTGGAGCCCTTTATGTGGCCTCTGTGATGAGCCCCTCCCAGGCATGGGTGGTGTGGCCTTTGTCTCAGGCAATGGCGGGTCAGTTGCCCCCGCTACTAGTTGCTGGCTTGCTGGCTCATGTTTGGGGTTTCCGTGGAGCCTGGGGGCCTGTGTGGTTGTGCAGGGCTGGGCCTCCCCCCTTGCAGGGGCTTCTAGCCGCTGTTTCCTTGGTGGCCCAGCAGCACCGTTTTCAGCCCTCTCATCGCCCTGGCCAGTGCACTTCCCCGCATCCCAGCTCCTGCTTCCCGCAGGACTCTTCTCTACCTCTAGCCCCGCTCGGAGCCTCCTCTTCCCGTTGCCGGAGTGAGTCTCTCACACAGTCTCCCCCTGCAAGAGTTCAATTCCGCGTTCCCTATGGTGTTTGCCCTCACCGCCTGCACTTCATTGTTGAGACTTCCAGTCGCCAGGGAGCCCGGAACTGGCCTCAGTCAAACGCGCCCCTCTGGGCAGAGCCGCCCCTGCCCAGAGCCGACCTCGGCCCATAGGCCGGTCAGTTGGGAACACCTCACCTACTGTCCTGCTGGCCTCCTCTGCCTCTGGGCTGTGCTCCCCCGTGTCCAGATGCTGCCTGTTCCAATTCCCAGGGTCCTGAAGACGTCTCACGCTCCCTATCTTGTCCTCCAGCTACCTTGGTGCTCGAGAACACCATCAGCACTGCTCTCTACTCTGTCGCCATCTTCCTTCCTCCCAATATTACATTTTCTTACTTTGTCTTCAAGGTTAGCAATTTATTCTTCAGTTTTGTCCAATTTTAAAATTCAGCACATTCACATGTATATGTATGTATATATTTTAGGCAATCATGTATACTTTTTTAATTTTCAAGAACACTTTATTCCAACTTCTACATAATCAGAACCCAGTTACTTCTAATCAACTTTACTTATAATGTTCAGACTTAAGCCACCATCATTCTTCAATTAGTCTATTAAAATAACCTAAATTATATTCCTTGCCCTCTCCTTCTCCAGATTCTGTTCTCCTTTCATGCCATAGCAATTTCTTTAAAATGTGTATACATCTTCCAGCACCTTGATTTTAGACTTCTCAGCTTCCAGAACTATAGAAAATAAATATTTATTGTTGATAAGCTACCCAGTCTAAGGTATCATGTTGCAGGGGCCAGGGCCATAACAAACTAAGATGCCTTCTAGTTACTATCCCAAGTGTAACATTCACTCCCTTACCCAATTCTCTGCTTCCCCTCCCCATATTATTTCATTTACATATGATATATTTTTTTGAATTATTGATTGATTGATTTGCTGTGTGCCCTTGTGTAAATTCCAAAAGGGTAGGGTATTTTGTCTATTATAAATACTGCTTTATCCCCAGCACTTAGAATAGTGTCTTGCACATTGCAGGCACTAATACATATTTGTCAGATAAGTGAATAAGTCTATGAATAACCTCTTCTCAAATTTTTATCCTAATAGATTCTAGAATAAATCTTCTCTGAGACATTGGTGACAGTTTTTAAGGCTCTATTTTGTTTATTAAGGCAACTCTATTTTCTATGAGATCAGTTATTAGGATAATTTGTCTTAGTCTGTTACTTGGTTCTCATTTTACTCAAATATCCCATTCTTCTTGATAGTGTGTTATTCTTCAGCTACAGTTTCTTCTTCTTCCTTCTCTATTAACTTTATCCTTTCATTTATGTCTTCCATATATTCCTTAATATTTCTAGGCTACTGGTGGTAAATTTGTGGCTACATAGTTTAAAAATATCTTATTAGTAAGTTCAGAGTTAAAAAATATCTTATGAGTAAGTTCAGAGGAATGCTGGGTGAGGTTAGTATTCTTTCTGCCATCTTTAAAGAAAAGCATCTGATATGATTTTTCAAAGCTGATCAGTTTATTTTTAATGCCTCCAATTCAACTGGACTATTTAAGAATAATGTAATAAATGTTGTTGAGGGATTGTTGGATAGAATCTATTTGCCTTCATAAATATTCTTGTCTCCTTTCCTGAGATTTAAGGATGAACTAAAACCAAAACAAACAACAAAGGAAAACTTGTGTTCAGTGAACATCTGTCTTTGGGTCTTGAGGCATATGTTCTTAAACTGTCACATTTGCATTCTATGAGGGCATCTTCCACTTTTAAAGCTTTTACATTTTAACTTGAATGTGTTTTTTCTGCTTTTGTCTTATCTTTTCATCCTGAATATGAGGAAAACATCAAATGACATGTGAAGAAAACCATGACTAGTTTACGGAAGGAATGTATAGTATCATTTTATGTTCATTTATTTTCTATCTCCTTATATTAATCTTATTTTTATGTTCTCTGAAGCTGGATTAACTGTGTCCTCTGAACTTTGGGATTTCTACTGCATGAGTTATTTAATAACCCACAATCTTTTATAGAACATTTTGAATGCATAAATTATCCCAGAAGTTAAATTGGCAAATTAAAAGAGATTTTTGGTATGAGGAATTTTTTGTCTAAAATTACTTTCAGTAGATAAATAACATTCCAAAACAGTTGAAACTGCAGTTGGTTATCTGAGCCTTTAGAGTCTCTCAACGTAGCAAATATGATCAAAAAAGGAAGGCAGAAACTAGAGACAAACTTCAAGCTTCATAACAATATTTTAAGTGATTCAAACACAATATTAAATGAACTCACTCTCCAAATATATTTGGATGGTTATTTAAAGATTAAAATTTACAGAATATGTTTTATTTTTAATACATATAGTGTTGATTTTGTGTTTTTTATCTTTATAGGTATAAATGAGATGGTACATTCCGAATTAAAATGAACCACTTTGGATTACTATCAAATACGTGGAGGCACCAAAAATTCTTTATAACTATAAGTGATAGCATGGTACAGAATTCTAGTACAGAGCTATCATATGTAAGGAAGCAGTTCCATTTTTCTTTCTTTCATAGTTGTGAATTCTTTTTCTGCATGAACATATTATTTCCTAATGAGAACATTACCATCTTTTCTCTTTTCTTACCTAAAGGTTATTAAAATGAACTGAGAATACTTAATTATTTAGTTAAAACATCCGGATTGGAAAGCATCCTCTTTCTGCAGCCAATTTTAGAATTTATAGTTTTATATCTGTGACTTAGGAGGAATCTAGTGGAAGAACCTCAAGGTGCTAATTATAAGACAATATAATTTACTTAGATTGACATACATTTCAGTTTCTTAAAAATTGATCTAGTGCAAACTCATGACAGTAATTACAGGAATATTTTAGGATTTTCCCCTTGTTATCAGCCCATGCATATTATTTATTTTTAAAATGTATATAAGTTTGTTGTAATGAAAAGTATCTCAAAAAACACAAATACTAGTATCTATCATTCATAAAACTATATAGAATGATTCTTTAATGGTGAGAATTGTAGTCTACTGATTCTACATCTGTCTGTGCAGAGAATGACCTAGAGGTATCTTTGGGAAACATAGAAGCCTGGACATATCCTCCAAACTAGGGTTTAGTTATTTCAGAGTGGGGCTGAGGCTTTTGTGTTCTTTCAGAGCCTCCTGGGTCATTCCACTGAGCAGTCAGGTAGAGTCAACAATAGGGCATTGATTTGACCCATATCATATATTTTATTTTCATTTTTTTAGATTTTATTTATTATTTTAGAGAGAGGGGAAGGGAAAGAGTCAGAGAGGGAGAGAGACAATCAATGTATGATTGTCTTTCACCTGTCTCCAGCTATGGACCTAGCTGGAGACCTGGCTTGCACCTGGTTATGTGCCCTGTCTGGGAATCGAACCAGCGACCTTTGGGTTCATACGCCAGCACCTCATCAACTGTGGCTCCAGGCAGGGCCCCATATCAATATTTTAAAAACCACAGCAGCTACAAAATAGTAATTAAGCTATTGTAGACAAATACTAGCATGGGAAATATTGTAAGCATTTTTAAAATTAATGAGCACCTCTGAAAATCCTTATGATAACTAACATGAAATTCAAATTGCTACTGTTTCTTTCTCTCCCTTCCTTCCCTCCCTTCTTCCCTTTCTCCCTACCTTTCTATCATCTTCTGATAGGATCCAAAATGATATAGTCAAATGCCTATAATTTTTAAAGATTTTATTTATTTATTTATTTATTTTAAAGATTTTATTTAATTATTTTTAGAAAGAGGGGAAGAGAGAGAGGCAGAGAGGGAGAGAGACACCAATGTATGGTTGCCTTCCACCCGCCTCCAGCCACAGACCTGACTGGAGACCTGGTTTACAACCTTGTTATGTGCCCTGGCTGGGGAATCGAACCTGCGACCTTTGGGTTTGCAGGCCGGCACCTTATCCACTGTGCTACCAGCCAGGACTATTTTAATTATTTTTTAGATAGAGGGGTAGGAAGAGAGGCAGAGGAGAGGCATCAACGTATGGTTGCCTTCACCTGCCTCCAGCTACCGACCTGGCTGGAAACCTGGCTTGCAACCTAGTTATGTGCCCTGGCTGGGGAGTCAAACCTACAACCTCTGGGTTTGCAGGCTGGCTCCTTATTCACTATGCCACCAGCCAGGGCTGAATGCCTATAATTTTTAAAATTGTCTTTATATCTGGTATATCTTTATGCAAAATTTCTCTACATTTTTATATACACTAAACGACTACAATGTTTTCTTCTATACACAAAGGATAAAGTATATAATCCTTAGTATCAAGCTAATAATGAAACTCTGGAATACTAAGGAATTTCCAACTTTGTGTCTTTTCATTCTTTTTCTCACTAAATTGACTCTTTCTGATTAGAGTGGTCAGAGTTCTGTAGTACTGTGTTAGTCACCAAAACATAGTCAGTTTTTAAAATATTGTTTCTAATTACTAATTAATAAACTCTACCAATATCAGTTTATACATAGCTCAGTCCAAGGACAGCTGGTAGTTCTGAGTGCCACCAGGGCACAAATTCAATTGTCTATAACTTTGGAAAACAAGTTTTGGCCATTATTAGTTTGCTTATATAAATACAGATGTATCTAGCTCTAATAAGGGAAAAAGCACTAATAAGTTTATTATTCTTGTGCTTATATTAAATATTCATACTCAGGTGATCACAGCATGGTTCCTTTATTACTTGATATACATGGGGGGGGGGGCAAAAACCCAAAATTTATTTACAAAAAAATGTATATTTATTTTTACATGTTTAAACTTAGTCACCTTCAAAGTACTCTCCATTTGATGTAATACACTTATTGAGTGATGTTTCTTCTACTGCTCAAAACAGTTTTTGAACTCATCAATTTTAATGCCCTTTAGTGCTTCTGCTGTGTTTTGTTTTAACTCTTCCACATTGGCAAAATGCTTACCTTTGAGGATTTTTTAATCTGGGAAACAAATAAAAAAGTCACTTGGGGTGAGATTGGGTGAACAGAAAGGGTAGGGCATGAGGGTCATGCTGTTTTTGATCAAAAACTGATAAACATTAGGTGCGGTGTGGGCAGGCGTGCTCATAAATCACCCATCGTGAAAGGGACAAATGAATTCAAAGTCTTGAAAATAATTCACTGAAGACTCACAACAACATCTGCTACACTGATACAGGTAATTTCCTAGAACATTCACCTCATGGGGGAAGTTTGTACTACAAGGGGCCCACTCTGGAAGATAACTCCATTCTTTTTGGGTCTCCCCTTAGGAAGCCACTGATGTGGGCCAACTGATGATTGTAATGAACTGACCCTCAAATTAAAGACACACAGATGAAAATAATAAAGTTATATTTAAATACCCCTTCACAAAATTAAATATCTAGCTCTTTCACATCAATAAAGAGAAGTTTATATTCTTCTGATCAAGAAGAGTGGGATGGATGTAATACAACAACAATAAAATTTTAAAAAAGAGTGGAAAATTATAAAGAAAGCCTTTACAGTGATTGTGTTATTTGTACTTTTGTAAATTTTAAAAATGGTGTATGTAACTTTATTATTGAAATGTGAATATACCTAATCTCTACCTCAACAGACTCTTAAATAGTTCAGGGATTAGTTTAGGACCACATAGGAGGTCAACCACAAGTTTAAAAATATAGCTAGAATACTATTCTACAAAATTATTTAAATCCTAGGGAGTTTTATTTTTTATCTCAACTTAGTAGACATAATAATTTATACTCTGGGGACTGGCTGAGCACTGTAAGTGCCATTATTTCTGAAGGCTTCAACTTGTAAAACACATGTAGAGGAAAAACAGAGGGTATTGAAAGAAGTAAGACCTCTGCACAGCCTAAATGAATAAATAAATAAATCTACTATTTAAGATGGAAAACTCCAAAAAGAATAAGTTGTAGTCCAGTAGCTTAAAATAAAGTTGAGATTTATTATTGGAGGGGGTAGGATCCGACTCAAAAACCAAATTCATTTTTGTACTATGGGTTTGGCACTGTCTCTTGGACAACTTTCACAAAACTGAGTTCTGCAATACACCATTTCTGTGATATATTTCACAAAAATAGCATTCCAGAATAAAATAAGTTTTAAAGAAGAAAAAATCTACTTAATTTTGCTATATCTAAAATACTATCATTTAACATGTAATAATTATGTAAGCTATTTTAAATTTTTTGTATTAACTCTTCAAAATCCAGTATGTACTTTAAATATGTAAAAATATGTATGTGTGTAAATGTATTTTTGCATGTGTTTAGTAATATTGCAATTCATATTACTTAAAAGAGTAATTCTTTAAACAAATGAATTAATGTAGGCATTTTGGAATAATGAAAAGAAAGCTTTGTATTAATATGATTTGAGAAGCTGACAGAAGGCAGTAATTAAATGGTGAATTGTCTGGATGTGAAAGGAAAAAAAGGTACACATTGGTGATTACAGAATAGACAGGGGGATGTTAAGAAGAACAAAGGAAATAGAGAAGCCAAAGAACTTATATGCTTATATGCATGACTCATGGACATGAACTAAGGAGGCATTGCTGGAGGGAATGGGGTACTGGGTAGAGGAGGGCAAAGGGGGGAAAATTGGGACAACTATAATAGCCAAATAGATAAAATATATTAATAAAAAAAACCCAGATGGTTTCTCCCAAGACATTAATATAAACTTATTTGGCCTCAAATAACTACCCTTTCCTTCTGTTTCCTTTTATGTACTTAAGGTCTCAGAATTTTTGTAAATAAATAAGAACTCATTTCTATGAAAAATAAATAAATAAATAAATGATGGTGTGTGTCAAAATGAATTCTGCCAGTCATTAAAAAGTTATTCTAAAATAGTAACCTTTTGAGACAGTTTAGATGTTCTTCTAATATTTCTAATTTTTCTCAAAAAATATACCTAAAAAATTTCTCTACAAATGTTATCAGGGAAAAACAGTAAACTAATTCCAGCCTCCACTTGTAAGCAAGCCTATTAGTCCACTGTGTCTTTTGAATACCAGGTGGCTAATTGTGCTCAGAGTAGTTTATTTTGTCAGCATCTGATTGCTTTTCTACACAATTATCTTGGTACCAAATATGGCATCTGGCAATGGACAAATTATGAATATAAATTGGAAATGTATGCTATGTAAAATTAACCCTAAATATAAGATGAAATGTTGAATAGGACATCCAGGAGGCTGCTGAAAGGAAGCTGTCTCATTGCCTTCTTGCCTCTACATTCTCATTGTTTGACTGAACCTCCAGAATCCTTATGATGCACTTGAGGATAAAAGTGATAAAGATGCAGACAGGAGCAGAAAGAGAAAACCTGGGTCTCTAAGAATTTTGTGGAGCTACCTCTGACCCAATTTGTTTAACTCAACTTCCATGATGTGAGAATAGTTTTATGATAGAATAATGCTTATATGCCACTTACTGGGATTTTCTCTTTTATGCAGCTTGAACTAATCCCAAGAGCTACTGCCAGCAGAGTAGAGGCAAGAACACTGCTGCTAGCTACAATGTCCCTGTACCTCCCCAAGAATTATGGCCGACAGTGAAGGGAGTGGGATGAAAAGACAGCCAGACCAGCTGGAAGCAGCAAGTAGCAATAGCCACTTAGGGCATCCTGGTCTAGTGGCTGATCTACTTTATTCTAGCAGAGAGCTCTTTTTTAGATAATATATGTTCATGAGCATTCTGGCCATCTGAAAAATAGTTACATCATAAACTTAGTTCATAAAAATGATTCCATGCAATCAGCATGCTATACAGTATTGAACCAAAACTGAGAAATTGGGGTTCTAGTACTGTTTCCACACCTAACTAATTTTAGGCAAATTGTTTATATTTTTCTGGTTAAATGAATAATTCCATTGTTAGAAGAATAATACTTGTTAGTCTTTAATCAGATCTTTCTTTTCTCTCTAATGATAATCCAATTGTGAATTTACATGAAGGTGGGTGGAAAGATAGTGGTAAGGTAAAGTATGGTAAAGTCACAGAAAGATGGCAAAATAAGTTAAAAGTATTATTTTATATAATATCATATGCTTATTATAAATAATTTTATAAAATATAATTTGTTAACACAATTTGTGAAAGAACACAAATAAGCTTATTTTGGAGTTGATTCTATTCCAGGGAAATAGATAAGTAGCCAAAATTTTTGTCTGCATTTCTACCTTCAATATTTTTTGTGCCTTCTCTGGATATAGTATACTATGTGCATTAGACTTCAAAAATGGGCCCCATTCTTCACCTCTCCTCATACGCATGCCTTAGCTATCCTGCTGCTGCCCCTCTGGCCCTGCTGGCAGCCAGGCAGCTTCTAGAAGCTAGTTGCCCATCTTGCAGCTGACTTCAGACACATAAGTGAGCTCAGTCAAGCCCAGAAGAACCATCCAGATGAGCCCAAATTGGCCAACTCACAGAATCAGGATCAGCATAAATGATGATTGTTTAAAGCACTCATTTCTGGGGTTGTTTTCCAGCAAAGATATTAGAAATCAAATTAGAAAAGAAGTAAGAAAGAATATTTGCAGTACATTTCTTCCCACTAAAGCATCATGTCTGGAGCAACAGAATAATGGTAGGGATGAAGGATCTCTTCTGTGTTCACCTGAAGGCCATCAAACTAACAGCATTCCTATTTGATTTTACTGAAGCAGATGCCTGACCATCACTGTATTTCCCTTTCCTTTATAAATGAGGTTTTATTATTTTCTAATGCCCTAGTAGACTTTGCTGTGAGCACACTTATGCAAAGAGAACTGCCAGTGCTTTAGGCACCTGGGCTATGAGGCCTCAGAGTAAATCATTCATTATTCCCTATCAGCACCCCCGGGGAAGCTGGTCATCTCCAGCTGCCCATTTAACAGCCGTGGGCTCAGCTGTGGGCTCATTCCCAATGCGGAAAAATAGTAGGCTGCTTTCATTTTCAAGCTTCAAAGTTTATTTTTGAAATATGTTTGTCTTCCTATGAAATTCTTGAGGTTTCTGTGGGTAAGTGCAGGTAGAGGCTAAATTATTTGGTTTTTGAAGTCTCACCTTATCATGCAAAGAATTGACGGCAGCCATGGAGGGCTTATTATAAAGTAGACAGATTAGGAGACCTCTACAAGAGGTAAATTTAATGGTGCCATGACCACTCCTCTTTCAAGTAGCTGTCTCATGCTTGTCACCATGCCTGGGTTCACTCCATTAGCTCATCATTTCTTCTGATCTTAAAGGCTTTTTAATGTTTAAGAGTTCTCATTAGAGTAAATCTCCCTGCTATTATAACTTAGCACATGAATGAGAATTAGCTCGTAGCTCATCAGGAGAAAGACCTTTAATAGTAGGATGTAGGATGGCTGGGTGTTGAGAGAGACAGATGGTGCCATTTCATGTACTTCACTATGTGTTTGGGGTACTCCCATTTTATGCATTAAAAATATTTTTTGGAAAGCTCTGCCAATTACTAAGCAATGCCTCCAAATCTCACGTTCAGCAGATTTACTTTTGTTCCTTTAGATCAATGTTCCCTCATTATTAATTTGGAAGCATCTTTATTTCATTATGGAGTTTGTGTTCAAATCCTGGAATCTCATAAGGATTCTTGGAGGTCATCTTTTTTGATCATCCTTCCATCCTGATTTTATAAATACGGAAGTGAGGATCAAAGAGCAGAAGTGGCTTCCCTGGCTCTAAGCCTCCCTAACAAATGCCTTGCCCCTCCTCTTACAAACACACCCCTAAGAATCCTGGGAGGAATTTAGTTTGGGATTTAGAGGAAAAGGAGGAAGAGAAAGAGAAGGGGGAAAAAAGAGGGAGAAGGAGAGAAGGAAAGAAGAAATAAAAAAAGAAGGAAGGAATAGGGAAAGAAGGGAGGAAGGCACACAATTCATTGGAAGAAAAGCCCTTAGGAGTCAAGATAATTGCCAGTTTTTAAGATTTTCAGATCTGGTGGAGACCACTGCTGAGTATTCACAACAGCCCACCAACAGGCCGGGAGTGGATAGGGTATTTACTCTAGCTACAGTCTGGTAAGGTTATGACAAATGAATAATATTCTAAATTTCTCTTCCCTTATTTTAGGAACAGGAATCTCAAGGGTCAGGTGGGAAGTTAGGTGATTGTCCCCCTGCTGATACCTAAAAACCACCAAAAGATTTTCCTTCCTCTGTTTAAGGATGACATCTTTTTCTTTTAAATAAGCAGCATCTTATACTCTCAACATTGGCTATTGTGGCAGCCTGAGAAGCCTAGTGACAGGTAGTGGAAGACACTCTAGAAGGAGGAAACTCAACGGGATATAAAGAAATGGTCTTAGTCTGGGTCTTCTGAAAGCAGGGCCTGTGGTGAAAACTGGGTGCAGGTAGTTTTTGTAGAGGTGGTCCAGCAAAGAGAAGTGCTCAGTGCTCAACCCAGGAGCTCACAGAAAGCACCTAAGAATTTTCTGCCTGAAAACCTTGAGACAGAGAAGCAGTGAGTTTTACAGTGAGTATGAAGATGGAGACTCACATTGGCCACCGAGCAAGCAGGTGAGGCCAGCTGCACAGAGGGGTGTGGCGTGTGGACTGAGGCCTGGAAACTGACCGAATTTGTGCCACCCTGATGTCTTGCAGGCCCTTCCATATATCTAGGTGAGCTCAGGTCTCAGACAGCATCTTAACTTCCTAATCCCTTCCTCCAGCATGCGAAGCATAAACAGGCTTTACTGTTGGTATGGCACAGGAAACATAGTAATTAAGATCTTGAAAGCTTACAAATGTTAAGTTAGAAAATTATTGTCCCCAGAAATAGTCTTTGGGTTTGATTATGTTGATAAATGCTGATAGACTATGTTAGACTGTCTGTAGAGTCTAGGACAGGCCTGGGACCACACCACCATCCCACGTTTGCACCCAACACACCTTGAAGTGCCCTGGCTTCCCTGCCTGGAGAATACACCCTCACCTCCCATCCTCATCGCACAGGTCACCCTGTGGCCCTCATATCAAATTAAGTTTTTCCTTAAGATAGAAAACTGGGAAGTTGAGCATTCAGGCATCAGGCCAGACTGCCAGCTTCCTACCTCTGCCAGCTGCCAAGCTTGTGAACTGGCAAAGCAAACTGTTTCCCCTTCCGAATCCATAAAACAGAGGTAACAATTAGGAAAACCTGCCTCGTGTGGCTCTTGAGAAGTTCAACGAATAAGTATGTATGTATAGCACAATATAGCATAGTTGTGATGATTCCCTAATTTTTTAAGGCAAACTTAGTCTTGTCTTCAGAATTCCCCAGTATTCTCACTTCTGTCTTAGCATTTAACTTACTGTTTTGGGATTGTTTTCCTGCCTTTCTCCCTGCTGTACTGTGCATCCTTGAGACAAAACTGCCCTTTCTCTTTCTTTTAATCTTTAGAAGCTAACAGTATAGTCCTGCACCACTTAATGATGAAGATGTTTTGATAAATGCATCATGGAATGATTTTGTCATGTGAATATCATGGAGTAACTTCACAAAACCTACTACATACCAAGGCTACGTGGTTCAGCCCATTGCTCCTAGGCTGCAAGCCTGTATAGCATGTACTGAATACTGTAGGCAATGTAACACAATGTAACACAATTGTGTAATCCATTGAGCTATGACATTAGGACAGCTACAATGTCATGAGGTAACTGTTTTCAACCAGGATGCTGTGGCAGGCACAATAATGTTCCGCAAGAATTTTTTTTAATATATAATACCTGACTTTAGTCAGGGGCACTGTCCTCTTTTCTCTTAGATTGCCAAATGAAAAAATGACAACAGCCGATACAATAACATCCATTGGTATGAATGAATAAAATTATATTAGATTGTCCAAAAAGCCCATTTAGTTTTTTCCATAAAATAAAAGACACATTTTTCATTTTCACCAATAACTTTACTGATTTTGGTATTTTGAATATGTTGGTTATCTCCTGCTATTGGCTTCTAGTGGGTGCAGGCCAGGGGTGCTGCTAAACATCTTCCAACACATAAAACAGCTTCACAGCAAAGGTTTATTTGGCCAAAATGTCAACAGTACCAAGAAACTTCGCAAACCACTTTTAACACATGCAATCAGTAACAGCACCTTCCCCACAAATCGAAGAAATATTTTTCTTTTTGCATTTCAATTGCATTTTTACTTTTCTTGAAATAACAAAGCACAATTCATTGAAGAATGTTGTATATTTTCTTCCATTTTCAATATTAAAATGGCTGCACAAAAATTCACTAATTTTTATAAGTTTCTATTAAATACATGCTGATATGACAGCTGTCTCAATACAATCTAACAAAATTGTTTTGAATGAAGTTAAAGACAACAAAACACTATTAGAGCCATCATACAGAAAAAAAAAATAAAGAAATTTTTTGGTCAACCTATTTTTGGTCAGATCAGAAAAAATCTGTAATGTATTTTTTGGAGTGCAGCAGAATTTTAATAATTGGTTTACATGTGCCATGAGATGAAAATGGTTGAAAATTACTGTGCTAGGTGATAAGGACTTTTTTAGCTTAATTACAATCTTTTGGGACCACCACTCTATATGTAGTCTGTCATTAACTGAAACGTCCTTACGCAATCTTAGCATATAGTAGGCCTTCAAAATATTGCTTGACTGAATGAATGAGTCAATGATCTTTTAATACTTATAAAGCCCAATCTTTTGTTTATTCTTCCAGAGAGTTCCAGTCAGTATATTGTAAACATCCTCTCATAGATAAGACTCTGTATTTGTCAGTACAGATACATATAGTCACAATTACCAGAGACCCACACACACACATTTTCATAAACTGAGAGCAAAGCAATAATAAAAAAAGATATCATTTCTGGTCTCTTTATTCCAACCCTCATTTCCAGGCTGTGGTTCACACATTCAACTTATGGCTTGAAGGAACTAAATTCTCATCTGGTGGTCAGTCATTCAGTTTTTCCTGCTACTCCAGAATCCAGACGTGGCTCGGGTGCTGCATCAGTAGCTGGGTCACATCGAGAATGTGCCTTTGAGCCCAGGGTGGGAGCAGGGTGATGGGGAAGGAGGTAGAGGGCCAATACAGTACATTGTAAAGCCCAATTTTTTAAATATGGCATTCAGACTTCTTCAGAACATGTATGACTACAATATCACTTTTTAATCTCCTTTGCCACTTTCCCATCTCAACATTTTATGTTCAAGCCATAAAAATGCCATGTGCTATTTGCTGCCATAATTTACACTTTCTTTTACCACGCTTATAAAATGTCCTTCCACTTTTGCTCTGCTTGGTGAATTTCTTTACTCCTGAAGACCTTCATCGAATATCACCACTTCCGTGAGTTCCACCACAAGACTCCAAGTCCCTAGTTAGAATATATTGCTTTTTTGATGTGTTCTTCTAGTTCTTTGTTCTTTAATGCACTGATTGTGAAAATGAATTATGGTTGGCCATATGCATGTCTCTCTCCCTCCTTTAGTTTGTCAGCTCCTCCTGGAACAAGAGTGTCTAGGCTGCTGACTATTCAATAAATATTTGTTGAAGGTTAATGTCTGTGACTTTGCTGCTTTGGGTGATGTTTAGATTTCTGTCTGCCACATCTACTCAGGGTCCTGTAGGGTTAGTTCTCTGATCAAGCTAATCAAGGCATTCAATGGTACTAACTAGGTGGTCTGTGCCTGAGGGAGTCACAGATCATTAAACTTCACCTTGGTGTTCAGTGAGCTGTTTCATAGGCCATGCCTTTCCAGGCAGCTACTTTTGTACTGCCTCCTCAAACTTGAGCCAATGGATATAAAATATACTTACTTATGGGGATGATATGTGTTGGAAACCAACATGTTTAACAACCTTATTGAAGTTTTCCTTAACTTAGCCCAGCTAATTTTTATTAATTTATTTTGTGATGGGGAAAATAATAACTTTATTTTCACTAACCTTAAACTAATATTTATAATTTCATTCAAATTTGAATGCAGACAACAAACCACTGTAACAATAGAAGTTCCTGTGATGCTAACAAAATAAATCACAGATATTTTCATTTCATATTACACATGTGGCAGATTTATGCTTATCACTACCTTAGAATTATATATGTAAGGTAGTTAATTGGCTTAATTTATTTGTATATGTTGTTTTTCCTCATTCTTTTCATAGAAGAGGAGATATTGACATTTGTTTTAAAAACCATAGGTTCTTGTAGGTAACTCTCTTTTTAATATCTGGATGGTTCTTAACACTGCCTTGTAAAAATAAATAGTTTAGCTGTCTCAGATTAATAGTAATCAGAGAGGTTTTGTCTTTGTGTGTCCATGGACACTGATATTTAGAGCCAGATTTGGGGACAGAGAAGGAAGAGGAATAATGAATAAACATTCCCTGATGAAGGGCACTGGAACCTACATGTGATTGTTGAACTCTGTTAGTCACCTGTTCTACTCAGTCATCATGGGTCAAAAAGCAGAGCCCAGCAACCTCATTCTTGAGCCACTATTTTTCTTGACTTTTGTGTGTCCCCCTCCTCCCTCCAAGCCAAAATTCTGCATCTCAGTGTCTTCAGGGTTATTATTTTCTTGATTGAGCTTAGCCACATGAAACCAATGAAGAAATAGGTAATCATTTTCTATGTTTTCAGACGCCTAATGTTTTCAGATATATCTTAGACCTAATCACCAAAACCATGTACATTCACACATGCATGCCTAGACACACATAAAAAATAGCTTTAAGTAGATACTAATGTTAGTACCACTTTTGTTCCTGATATTTTGAAACTAGTTTTTAGTGTTAGAGCTTTGTACTAAGAAATTAGTGTAGATTTAAGCATTGCCTTGCATTGGCATTGGTATCTATGTTAAAATGAGTTGACAAGTTTTAACTTCAAGTATAAAAGTGAAGAACACACTACAATTTAAAGCTAATATATACAATAGGAGATGGATACAATCCAGAATATATGGATTATCAAGATTTATAGCAAGCACTTATCTCCTTATTCGTGGATTATTTTACCATAATCTCCTAATTGGTTTCTGCATTTTAGTGACCTCATCGCTGACCTGTTTTATATTCTGCCTCCAGGCAACTTTTTGCAAAGCATGGTGCTTTTCTCTTCAAAAACCTGTGGTTTAAAATTCAAACTTCAGATCTCTCTCCCTCTGAATAACTAGAGTATGTTGTTTATACCACTCATGTGATACTTAACTTACACCATCTTGTGATTTAGCAATATGTACACAATTTATATTCTTTACAGAATGTAAGCACTTTAAGGATTGAGCTCTTAAGTATGTGGCCAAAGTAAACACTTCATAAATAATTATCAAACTTGGAACTTTTCACTAGGCAGCAGAAAATGCAGAATTTTTATTCTATGGATGGTTCTTGAAATGAAATAAGTTCAACCACACTGTTCATTCCTGAACACTTCAAAAATTTTTTATCATCTCATCTTGGCTATTTAACCAGATCTCCCTCCCTCTGTCATTCCAACCCTCTATTTTTTGGTGTTTTTTCCATAATACCTTGACCCTCCCTCCAGTCACTAAACCCTACTACTGATCTTGCTAGGTTTGATGGCATATTGGACCTCCAATTATGATTTTCCAATTCAGATTATTGGTATCCTGTCTTGGAAATAGTCATTATTAATTGTCTTATAACTTGTGCCATTAATTATAATTTGGTCCATGGAACTAACACCACCTGGGCCAGCCCACCCAACTTCCTGCCAATGAACATGAATCCACTATGTTGTCCAAAACATTTAAAGTGCTTCAAATCCATTATTGGTGTGCATTGATTACCAAGTTGCATTTTCTCACAACACACATATTTTCCTTAGAAAAAATACTTGGTGGCAAAATATGAATTCCTATCTAAGAATTTAACTGAAAATCACTCTGTTGTGAAAAGCTATGATATTTTTCTCTAAAATTACAGGACTCAAATCAAATGGTCAAATATGGTATGTTTGGCATGCTCTCTGGAGAGGCAGTTTAATTGAATGAAGGAAACTTGGGGAATATGTTAGGTAGTGTCTAACAGATCCCTATGTTAATACTTTACATTTTAGGATATGCTACCTTTAGTTATTCACATTTTATATTAATCATTTTTTGAAGGAGTCACTATGCTTTTAGAAATAAAAATGGGCCTTGACTGGTGTAGTTCAGATTGAGTGCTGGCCTGTGAACCAAAGGGTTGCTGGTTTGATTCCCAGTCAGGGCACATGCCTGCGTTGCAGGCCAGGTCCCTAGTTGGGGGTCCCTTCCCCTCTCTCTAAAAATAAATAAATAAAATATTTTAAAAAGAGATAAAAACAAGAGAAGGAAAGATGAGGCAATGTCAATGACATCCAGGGGTTCAAGAGCATGGGAACCACAGGAGCTTCTGCAAGGGCCATGAACAGATCTCAACATACACCAAGGAGTAGAGTCTCTGGTTTGGAGGATTGAAAAACCTGGTGTGAAGTGATTATATAACAGAGCCTTGGAGTCTATTTCTGGTAGCAGGACTCAAAAAGTATTAGAACCAAGGAGTTTGTTTATTTGTCTTTAGGATTAATAAGTATGTTTTCATTTACCTTTTTATAGTAAGTATCTATGATACTTAATTTTTTTTTATTCATCCTTGGTAGCATATACAAGGCCCCTATTGCTCTCTTTATAACATTAATTAATTTTTATTGAGATATAATTGACATAATGTATTAGTTTTTGTTTGCTTCATTTTCTAGTTTGTTTGTTTGGTTTTTTTTTTTTAGGAGTTCATGACTTTTTAGAGAGAGGGGAAGAGAGGAAGAAAGAAAGGGAGAGAAACATCAAAGTATGGTTGCCTTTCACCTGCCTCTAGCTAAGGACCTGGCTGGAGACCTGGCTGGAGACCTGGCTTGCAACCTGGTTATGTGCCCTGGCTGGGAATCTAACCAGCAACCTTCGGGTTTGTAGGCCAGCACCCATCCGCTGGGCCACCAGCTAGGGCCATTTTTTAGTTTTTAAAGATTGTTTAGTTTTAGGTATTATATGCCAAATATTATTTGTATAACCAAACTTACCACAATAACTTTAGTTAGTTAATACCTACCACCACACATGGTTAAAATTTTTTCCCTTGTGATGAGAACTTTTAAGATCTATTCTCTTAGCAACCTTCAAATATACAATACAGCATTGTTAACTATGGTCACCATGTTATTCACTCCATTCCAGGACTTCTTTATTTTATAACTGGAAGTTTTATACTTTTGATCATTTTCACCCATTCACTTTACAATGAGTTTTACAGCAGAATCCAACCTGAAGGTAGAGAATATATACTTGGTTAACACACAACTTCTGCTAATGATTTGCTGAGAATAATTTATTGGGGACAAATGAAATTAAGGTTGAGATTTGCAGGAATTTGGGTAATCTGTTATAGGGTCTTAGATAGTTAAAACTATATGAATGGTTGATGAAGTGCCTGCACTTCAAGTCTGAACACTGAGAAATTGCAGCATGAGAGAGGCAAAGGCTACACAGAGTCATCATACAGGCCCAAAGCTTGTGCTTATTAGCAGGTAGTAGGAACCTGTGTGTGTGTGTTGGGGGGCTGGGGTGCAAAATGATGAACACAGAGGCAAGTCTTACTAAAACTCAGAGGCCCAAAAGCCTTTGTCATGCTTAATCAAGTGTTTTAGCAAGAGAAAATACCAGGCCCATGACATACAACATTTATAGTTTTTTTTGGAAGTAAGTGTACAATATATTTAAATTATATGTACAAGTATTTAATTCTATAAGCTTTTTGTAAATATTTCATGTATTTTCAGAGAGAGGGAAATGGAGAAAAAAAGAGGGGGTAAGAAACATCAATGTGAGAGATAAGCATCATCAATTGGTTGCCTCTTGTACACTCTCCAAGCAAGGACCGAAGCTGCGATCCAGGTATGGGTTCTGACCAGAGATGGAACCAGCAATCTTTCTTTGCCAGACAATTGAATTGCACCAGCCAGGACTCTATAAATTTATTTTAAACATTTTCACTTCTTAGCACTTTTGGTGCTTTTCATAGTATTCTTAGAAAAAGATCTCTTTAGTATAATGTGGATGATGGTCATCAGAAATTGGAGGACACAACTGGCAATTGTACTTTGTTCTGCTCTAAGCTGAGGTCCAGGGCAGGCCTAAGCAGAGGTCAAGATTAAAGCCATGGGTCTTGACAGGCTTTGATGGAGGAGGTGAGAGAAGTGGCAGGGAAAGGTTATTATTTTTCTATCCCAAGACACCAAACAGGACAGTACTCAGAACAAAGTTGTTTGTAGAAACTCACAGGTGAAGCTGGTAAAGAAAAGGGAAGAAACACTCAATACACATAGATATTCAAATAACCAAAGGCATAATATATGGTGAGCCGATTGCCCAAGTAGGAAAATTGTCGCAAAGAGCCAATCAAGATTAAGCCACTGAGTACCTATCTGCAAATCTGAATTTTGGCATTCTTGAAGCCTTTAAGCCTTACATCCTGAGCTTTGGGATGGTGAAGCAAACCTCTATTCTTTTACTTGGGTGGTGCTGTTGATTGGGAAAGTAGCTGCTAGGGCCTCTCTGAAGAGTCAACACCCACTCCCAGAGCAGAAGGCTCATTCAGAGGCGGTTTCTCAGCTGACTGCCTGTGGGATGTTTATTGAGTGGTGAGGTAACAGCATAACAGTAAGGGAGGAAAGTAGCTAAAAGTCAGAAATAGGATTTCAAGGACAAGATTACAGTGGGGAAATGAAGCAGAGCCTGATTGTCTGTCCTGGAGCTCAGGCTGCACAGGAATGAGGGTGATTGGCTTCACTAGTGAGAGCACTGGGTCTCAGTAAGGACAGACTGGAATGGGGACTGTTCTCCTGAGCTCGTGCCCAGAGGTTATACCAGGTATGGCACCATGGCCACCCCTTGCCTGACTGGACAAATCCCAAAGTCATCAAGGGTTCATCTCTACAACATCCTTGCTTACAAAAGTGATAACAAATTCACAGACTAAAAACAGTAGCAAAAAAAAAAAAAAGAAAAAGAAAAAAGTGGGGAGGCAGTATAAAATTGCAAACAGAGATGTTTCATTCTCCTCTTCACTGACTTAGAGGTTATTCATTTTTAGACCCACTCTTGAACATCACCTATGCATTGCTTCTTAGCAGTTGTTAATACATTTCTTGCTCCATTCTCCATGCTGTGAAATGCAATATGTCCCCATTGCCATTTCTGTTTCTATCTGAAGATGGCAGGGGCCTGGCAGAACACATATGCACAAATTACCTTCCCAATAGATGATCTCAGGCAGCTAAGCTTAGCAAGAATTTATACAGCTTTTTTCATCTTTTCCTCTCAATAGTGAGGTTCCATAATGAAGTCATTCAAATTAATAAGCATCTCAGCCTTCTATGGACCAGCCTCATGCCAAACCATGAATTTTCCATGATAAGAGGGATGAAGAATAGGAGGGCAAAGAGTTTGATTTCTTCATGCAAATTTATTTTGCCCTGGTTTGGAAGAAATACCAAAAATACATAGTAGCAACAATATAGAATATTAATTTGCTTTACCTGATTTTTATAGACTAATTTTTAGGAGCGGTAATTTTTTCAACAATTATACATATTTCTTTGAAAGTAGATGAGAAATACAAGAGTTCTAAGGAAATGTTTTAACCAATTCTATTCCTAAAGAATAAGGGACCAACAGGAAAACTGAAATACAGCATGACAGGATCATAATCCTTTAAACTTAGTGACCTGTCTGTATTAGAAATTCACTAGTAGTATGTTCACTGATCATCTGCCATGGAGGTGGAATCTATACTAGAGCAGTATTCTGTAGGAGGTGATTTCCACATCTTTACTTCCTGAGCACCCGATATGTATGTTTACCTGTCCACTAGGCTAACCCACTTGGGGTTAGTCACCAAGTTCTAAGCCTGACACAGTGTATTTCTTAATAAGTGCATCCAGTTGCAAAAAGCCAGAAGAACCATTTACTAATGGAGGTATTATAGGAAATGGGTTGCAGCCTCTGAATTCAGTCTTGACCTGCCCTTCAATTTGTTGGTAGCTAGTCTCATCTCCCCATCTCCAACCTTTCCCTTATCACTTCTGCAGAGTACATGCCTCATTTGTCCTGCCTTTTGACTCTTCACCTTATTTCAACATGTTTGGACTGTGTCCTCCCCCACAGAGAACCTGCATAGATGCATAGACTGGCAAACTGGCAATAGGATGCTCTTTGGTTTGTTCTAAAGCATCAGCCCCCATGTCATGTCCTTATAAACAAATATTTTCCCTCATCTATGCTTGCAGTTGTGCCTAGCAACCTGGACCTAGAACAGCTCATAAATTGTTGTTTTTTTCCTTTCCTTTTCCCTCCAAAGGGACTCCCAAATCACTGGGTCATATAGCAAGTTCTCAGTGAAGCATCTGATGAATAAACAAATGATCAAACAGGTTAATGAAAGATAAGTCAAGGAGAAAAAATTAATTGTAGGTAATAATACATTCTGCAATTTTTCCTTGCTAACTTTCAGCTCATTTGCTTTAACCTGAGATAACCAGAGAGCCTGGTTTTGCAGCCAATGGCAAAATTTAAAAATATGTGAAGCTGTATTTGCAGGGGACATAGGAAAGCTGTTGGCTCTCACATATCTCTGGATTAACACTTCTATTTGAGATTTTGAGGCCACTGAAGACTCAGTCCCCATTGAGTAGGGGCAAGATTTTATAGTGTGCCATGTCCACTTTGTTTTCACTGCCAGAAGCTCAGAGCCAAATTTTATTCAACTATAGTAACCATTATGAAACAATTATACTACCACATGCTAAACCTCTGATTAATCATTCCTCCTTTATTAACTTTCTTATGTGCCTTTGTTTTGATTTTCCATATACATTAAAACACATTACCCATAGGACTTCTTTCAAAAACATTGAAGTCTACCCTCCTCCATAGCATTGTGTCATGGGATGGAATTAGACCCTGGGTTTTTATAATTCCATCAGCCTTTAAAACCAAAACCCACCATGCTTATGAGGTTCAATTCCCTATAATGTCAAGTTGCATTTTGTGAGCTGGAAACTCTTAGGAAACAACTTTAGCATTTTGGCCAAGTCCCCAAGAAATAACATCATTAACATTAAAATGTTCTATATGAAATCGCCACATTACAAACAAGTAGAGCAAAAAGAAAGTCCAGAGTCACAGGCTAGTTAGTATGCCATCTTTTCTTTATTTCCAATTACATCAACAAATTTCTGAGTTCTTAGAAATCTTCACTATATCATCTACACACTACAGAAGAGAAAATTTGTGGTTAGAACATGCATTCTTAGTTTAAGGCTAATGTAAACCAGAAGTTTAAAACTCCAGTCATTTTAACAGGGCTGAACTAATAAAGAGTTTTTACTTGGAATTGTGTATCCCTCTAGGGGGCCATGGATTTCAGGTGTTGTCCTAAAGCCGAATTAAGTCTCATCAGAATTGTCTTTACTCCCCCTTTCAGGTATGTGTTACCGAGGAGCCAAGAGGGACATTAATGGTCTCCAAACAGATAGGCTTTACCTTTATGTGTTCCTCTCCTCTCAGGCAAGAAAAGCACAACCACAGTGAGCAACTTTGTGTAAAAGACTTCTTAAATAAATCCACAGCTTTTCACCTGTTCTTCAGCAGGGAGCCTGAACCTGGAAGCAAGTAGGCTTCTAGCTCATTAAGGACTAAGCACTCTTACTCAGATCCTTACCTATTTTGTGGCACAGACATGCTTATTAGCAATCATTACTATCTTCAGGAACATTAACTCCACCTATTTCCTAGTTGGCTTTCCAGAGCCTTCAGTATTATTGAGAACAGGCTAAGTATTGCAACAAATACTCCTCTGCCCCCAAATAGCAGTATTCCAATGGAATACAAATGCTTATGTCCCACTCAAGTCACAGGTGAATGTAAAAAGTGATACAGTAGTGGGGAAGAGTGGGGTGGAATGGACCTGAGAGTGTTTCTCAGACTCCTTCCCTCTTCTATCCTCTTCTGGGTCCTTGGTGTCCTCTCTTTTTGGTTGGATGTTGGAAACCAAGAACATATTTGTGTGGGAAGCTTTTCTGGGTCAGGACTGTAGGTGGCACTCTTTATTCTGCCCAAGGGTCATGTGGATTCATCCATGAACAAGTAAGGCTGAAATGAGTAGTCTGGCTAAGTGCCCTGAAGGGTATGGAACTAGGGTTTGGAAAGAGTATACAGCAGTCTCCTCTGCATATTTTGTTGCCCGCAATTTTCTGTCTTCATTATATTAGCAATTTCAGTAAATAGGCTGTTTGCCAGGAACTTACCCCAGTAAGAGGTAAATTGAACAAGCTGTTCAATTTGTTCTTTGATTCTTTTCTTTTTTTAAGTATAGATTAAATACAAATGCACATCTCTCACATTTTACCTGTTATTGCCTCAGGTAAAAATATATCTTTAGAAATTTGATGCCATAGCTCATCAGTTACAGAATGACATGAATTTAAATAACTTTTTTTTAAAGTCACCACTAAAATGTAGAGACATCAAGTATTTACATCACTAAAAAGGAAAGCAGTAAAAATTTGCCAACTCTGAAAATCAAGCCTCATAGTTAGGTGGTCAGTTCAGAGCGGAGAACGTCTAAGTCACTCTGCATGCCAGCCAGCAGCTTAGGCCTGCAACTCTCTCTAAGACTGGTGATGGTGGTCATGGACAAGCTTCTAGGATCTTGAGAATATTTTCTGCATGAAGGTGTGATATTCAGTCACGAAACTCCTTTTGGTGACCCTAAACTTTTCCCAAATATCTGCTACACCCATAGCTTCCCAAATAAAGGCCTGATGTTACTTAATCAGGGTTAGAGGCACCCAGAGATAATTTTCGAGCCTTGGTTGAACAAACAATCCCATATTCAAAGTACTGTCACCATAGACAGGATGTCCACAAACAAGCAGATGAACCAGTGTGACATGACCAGAGTCCACAGGATTGTGTGCCAGGACATCAGGACTACCACTGCTGGGAGCTCAGTCCTTACCAGCTGCCCCAGGGCCTCCTGGTCCATCTAGCATCCTGGGCTGCTAGTAATTAGGTAATATTCTTCCAACAAGAGCATCTAATAGCCAAAAGGAGTCTTCTTTCTTTGTGATAAGAATCATATATCCTGCTGTAAAAATTCACTCCCTGGCAGTACCTCACACTTTGGTTGTGGTGCTCGTAGGCCAATAGCATGTTTATAGGGTCTTCTATTAACAGAGACCTGTGCTCTTGCACAATTCTACATTGTCCAAGAAGGTCCTGTTCATATTTGTCCTAATGGCCTCCTGTCTCCCTAGAGAAGTCAATAGTAACAGCCAGGGTTCCACTCCATCTGGGGTTGGCCTCCACTCACTCCTATCTAAACATGGTCTGGGACACTTTTCAGGATATAGCACTTCATTGTCATGCTTTCTTGGACACTACTATTTTCCACGTTTAGACCATTTTATTGCCCTTCTAGTGAGTATCACCAGAGAGATGGAGAAAAAGCAATCAACATAAGTTGCACAAACATGCATAAGTTGAAAAACCTTCAGGCTTTTCAAACCCATATGGATCAATCCTGGGGACCTGGTCCTGCATGCATGTGCATGCTCTGAGGGCTTGGTTCAGACAAGGGGAGTGACCACCAAGACCCACCCAGAGCCCAGACCTCAGCTGGGTAGGGGTGCCAAGCCAGCCTCCGGGGACTCAGAGCAGCTAGAGTCCTTCCACCACTGCAGGCCTAACACTGGGAAGCTCTTTGACTATTTTAAACCCTGTTTCCAAAGTCTCTGGCTTCACTATCAATACTAACCAGGACTTGTGATTTACTTAGTTTTGTTTCTCTCACCTAGTCAATTCACATGACTCTAGGGGTCAAGGCAATAAAATGTAGTACGATGAATGTGAGTGAAAGTGAATTGCTGAGGCTTCTAAAAAGCAAGGAGTGCACCCCACCTCCCAGAAAGGAGGGGCTGCTCTGTAGCTCCTATAGGTGTTCCCAAGAAGGAAGGTGGCCTGAGGTTCTAGGAGCTTTTACTTGTTTAAGAGACCCAGCAACCCAGATTGTTAAGTAAAATGTCTTCATTTGTAAATGTTGACCACTAATTAAACTATCTTTAAATCTCTGAACAGGTCATTCAACATCCACCCTGGGACCAGACTCAGGGAGTAGGCTACCATTTTGCAACTTCCCTTCATTTTTCTGCCCTGGTAAGTAAAGGTAAATGTTCAGAAGAAATAAAAGCACTGAACTCCAGGCCTCTACACTGAACACAGGTGAAGGGTGACTTCTCCTTCCTCATAGGCCTGGTATTAGGGATTTAAGGGTATTCATCTCTATAAGCATAATTAAGACTCAGAAGTCTGCATGATAAACACCCTTGCTATTTCTTTCCAGATGTTACAAATACAATAAATATGTGAAAAAGTTAAAGGTCCTTTTCATGAACAAAAAGGAAAGGGATGGTGATCAGAGGGATGCAAATTAAAACCACAATGATATACCACCTCACACCTGTCAGAATGGCAATCATTAATAAATCAATAAACAGCAAGTGCTGGTGAGGATGTGGAGAAAAGGGAACCCTGGTGCACTGCTGGTGGGAATGCAGGCTAGTGCTGCCACTATGGAAAACAGTATAGAATTTCCTCAAAAAACTGAAAATGGAATTGCCTTTTGACCCAGGGATTCCACTCCTAGGATTATACCCAAAGAACCCTGAAACACCAATTCAGGAGAACCCATGTACTCCTATGTTCATAGCAGCACTATTTACAAGTGCCCATCAGTGGATGAATGGATCAGAAAACTTTGGTACATTTACACAATGGAATACTACACAGCAGAAAGAAAGGAGAAGTGCCTACCTTTGGGACAACATGGATGGTACTGGAGAGTATTATGCTTAATAAGATAAGCCAGTCAGTGAAAGACAAATACCATATGATCTCACCCATTATAGGAAACTAATGAACGAAACAAACGAGCATGCAAAACAGAACCAGAGACATGAATACTAGGAACAGACTTTCAGTGTGCAGAGGGAAGAGGGATGGGGCATGGGGGGAGAAGGAGGCAAAGAAGGGGAACAGTTTAGTCAAGGAACTAGCATGCATAATCCATGGACATGGACAACAGCTGGGATTGACTTTGGGGAGGGAGGAGAGAAAGGGAGATCAGGGAGTAGAAAATGAGATGAATGTAATACAACAATAATAAAATAAAATTAAACAAAATATAAATAAATAAATAAACTATTAAAAAATATAATTAAAAATAAATAAAGAAAGGAATGATGGATCAAACTTGGATGGTACTGAGTAGGAAATTGATACCTGTGTGTATACCTGCCTGTGTGTTGTTATGGACTAAACAGAACCAGATCCAGTTACTCAGTGGTTGCCAGCCAAAGACAACTCCAAAAAAATTTCCTGAGAAGGAATATATTAATAGCTAGCCAGCAGGCAAGGATAGGGGTGGTGTGCTCCTGAACAAAGGATGGGATTCACCTTTATTCAAGGAAATCATGCATAAACATGGAGGTGAGCTTAGTCAACACAACATGTATAGGCAGGGATACTTCTTGTTCATACACAGTTTTAAAAACATGGCTATACATACATTGCATGTTCAAAAATGGCCAAAAATCTCTACCCCACCCCAGAAGATTTTAGTATTATAATGAAGGTGTAATGGAAATAGTTCATGAAGAAGTCAGCATAGAGTCCTCCAGGGCAGTCTGGCCAGTCTCAGACAGATTAGTCCCCTGGTTCTACAAATCATCCTGGGCTTCTCCCTGAAAAGACTGTTCTGGCATTCATCAATGTCAGTGATGGCATAGGAATGGAAGAACGTTTAAGTCTAAGCCCTTCCATTAAACTCATAGCAAATTACAGGATATGGTTACAAAACCTTAATATCCAGGGTGATCTCAGTAAATTTACAGGTTTCTAAGCAAAGTTGTGAATTCTAAATAAAAGTCTATTCCAGGTTACCTACAAGGCTTCATATATATAGTTTAGGTTATAGAGTTTAGTGTGACATACGTTGTGTGGTATGTGTATGGTGTGTTGTGGTATGTGTGTTGTGTGCAGTATGGTGTGTGTATGATGTTGAGTGGCATGTATGTCTGGTGTGGTGTGGTGTGTGTGGTGTGTGGCATGGTGTGTTGTGATGTGTGTGTTGTGTGGTGTATGTAGTGGTGTATGTATGGTATGATGTGGGATGTGGGATGTGTATGTGGTGTAGTGTGTGTAGTGGTATGTGTATAGTGTTGTGTAGTGTGTGCGTGTGTGCTCATTTTGTCAGTGGAGGTTGTCTATATTTAAAATAGCATACACTTTTAACCAAATTAGCAAGAGGGCCTGGTAAACACATAATGTTATAGTATTATGTTTTTAAAATCATGTCTAGGGATGGTGATAAATGAAAGGGAAGGAGGGTGGAGAAAGAAAGGCATACAGTCAACAATATAATGAAAAATATTATTTGTATAAACTACTTAATAGCTACAATAAGACTAACAGGAGTGGAAATGAAATGGGAGAGGTAGACACACACCATGAGGACTTCCCAGCAGTAATTTGGGTAGGCCTACAAAGCAATCCTAACATCCTTCTTTAGGGATATAACCAGCCAGGAAACCCTCACCAAGTAGGATGTTGGTATAGATAATTTAACGATCCCTTACAACACTAAGATTCTGGGACCACCAGGATAGAATTTACAGAAAGAGAAAAGGTTAAGTTACAGCATTAAGCAAGTCCCAAATTAAAAAGACATAAATACATAAACCCTTAAGGGAAGGATATGAATTAAAAGAGGGATAACAGAAGATAATTATTAATAGAAACCTGAGGTTAAAGGACACCAAATGCTTAAAAGTCATAAAAGGAAAAGAATAAAAGTGTGTGTGCCTTGTGTATGTGGTGTGTGTGTGTGAGTGTGTGTGAGGAAGGAGGAGGATTGCTTCTAGAAGCCCTTACTATACACAAGACTTTGCCGGAGGTCTGACCTTTGCAAACTTTCCAGTCATATCCCTGCTTGCTCAGGAGCCACATCTGTTATTCCTACATATGGTCCAGAGCTTAGGTTTCCAGCGTAAGACAATCTATATAACAGATGCAGTTATTATTTGAATTAAGTTGTTTAAAGTTATTTTGTTTTTATTCATTTGCTAGCACTTTCTTTTAAGTGTCATTTCTCATTAACATATTTGCACATATCTTACCAAGGAGAGGTTTCATTCTGTAAATGTCTTCTCCACAATGCAGCTTCAATGTTAGAAATCTTTCCTTTTGTAAGAAACAAATCTAAACAATTGAATACAAGTTTGCCTTTTGTAACTAGCCACTTTCTAGATTAAGTCTTTAAGATTGTGTTTTCAATTTCTTCAACCTTATTATTTCTCCTGAACTTAATTTTTAAGTATATTGTGAAACTTAGCATAGGCCTGGCCCAAGGTAACATGAACCCTCAATAATTGTCATTAGTTGTAGTTTATTTAATTTATCTAATTTTAACCAACTAAATTTTACTTTCTGAAAATAAAAAGCTAAATATTTTATATTCTTATATATTTAAAAATTACTTAAATTTTATTCACTAATAATATAGATTTCTGGCAAATATATAAGAACCTCATAATGGCAGAGATAAAAACCTTCTGGGGGTAAAAGACAGGAATTTCCATGTCTTTCTCCAGATAAAAGACATGAATTTGTCTCATAAGTTTGAGACAAAATCCCATTGACTTCCACCACCACCCCACCCCACCCTGCCAAAGTATATTGCCCTCACTTTTCAAGACACTGAATGGAGCCAAGAAATCAAAGATTAACTAAAATTTAAGGTAAAACTTACAATCCTTTAGTTATACACCAAATCTGGTTACCAGGCAAATGAACTCTTCTGAAAGGAATAGACAAACATAAAATACAAAAGAACTGCGTTGAAGCAGTGAATTCACCCCCTCCCCATTAACACTACAATACACTTAGTGCTGAGGGTGGGTCTCCTCCTATGGTTCTGAATGTTCCACTTGAACATGAAAATAACCTGGAGTGGGACTCTCCTAAAATATCCATGGCCCCCCACACATTTGGATTTCTTTTTAGTTGCCATTTAGAATTAAGAAGCCAAAGGAGAGAGTCAAGAACTACATGTTCTCCTAAACCAAACCATCACCTTTAGCCACAACAATACAAAAGAACCATATCAGAAGGAGGGGAATTACAGGGAACTAAGGGATAAAGAGGAATAAACAGAACCCCAATTGAGACCAACAAAGTTGACCTGGCTCCCCCATGCCCTCTCCAATGCGTGTGTTTCTCTGCTCACCTCTGTGAGAGCATATTTCTAGCCAACACAGGGGACACACAAACACAGGCAGCATGACAACAATATCATATCCATTGATTACAAAATGAAACAGGTTTTGTGAATTCCTTCTGGAGCAATATAGAATATACAGCAGTGGAATTCTTACTTCATAGACAATTCCTCTATATAGTAATTGTTCCTAATAACTAATAGAAAAAAATGTATAAGTGCTTGCTGAGAATGAGAAGACCTGAGATTTTTATCATTTTCCTTCACTAAGGTATTTGATTCAAGAATGTTTAAACTGCAGTTGGTGTTAGTTTCTAGCTTATGTTTCATCTTTGGGTACATTAAGCAAAGAATATCTGCTCATCATGGTGAAATATGGCATCTTAAAAATGTTGATGCTACTTTGGAGCTATACACTCCAAAAGAATAAAGGCTGTACATAAATTTAAGTAATTATAATAATAATTTTCATTATAAGTTAAATTAATATTTAATAAATTAATGCAATAATAATGGACTTGCAGGTGCTTGCATTTGCTTAATTTAGTAAAATATTGATATATCTATAGTGTCAATTAAAAAATTATTTGAAAAATCTTGAATATTTAACTTAGAATTCAGTGTTATATACCACTTCTTAATATTATAGACATTTTATAAGCTCTTGTAAAAAGAGCTCCAACTTTGTGGTTCTAACAGAAGAGCCTAGCTACTCATCGGCTTTTAACCGAGGTACACATTTTTCATCTAGGCAGGTTCTGCTCTTCAGCAGAGCATGCTGCTGTGAGTAAAGATGTACAACTGCCTGACAGGTCAACCCCATCCAAGGTCACACATGTCACCTCCAGATTCCTTCAGCCTGTGAAGAGGAAAATATATGGCTAAAATACATGGAAGATTGATGCAAATCTGTCTCAGAGAAAATTTATCTGCTACTTCACTCAATCATTCCTTTATTCCTTCATTCTGGGGATGTCTGTTGATGTCTACTCTATGCCCACTACCTGCTCAGAGCTGCAAACATTATTCTGAAGAGTAAAAAAAGAAAAAGAGAAAGAAAAAAAAAGAAAAGGAGAATAAGGATGAAATGGCAGCAAATAATTATTGAGCATGTATTATATGTCAAGTACTATGCTAAGTGAGTTATCAACTATCTACTATCTACTAGATGTATTATTTCATTGAATCCTCTAAACTCCTTCAACTAAATGCTGTTATTTATTTCAACTTTAAAGGTAGAAAAATTGAAGTTAACACAGAGTAAATTACCTTAGGTCAAATGGCTAGTAAGTGACTGATCTTATTTTAGAACCCAAGATTCTAATTCAAGAGGCAACACACCTTATTATGGTAAAGAGCATGTTCCCTGAAAACAATAGCCAGCGTTAAAATTCTAGATCTACTTTTATTGGCTGTATAAACTTGAAAAAGATAGCCTGCCTCTGATCCAGACTCCTATGGAGATATTATAAGAATAGATTCATTAGTGTATGTAAAGCACTGAGAATAACACTTGGCATATAGTATGGTCTACAAAGTGTTTTTATTATTTCAAAACCCATACTCATAACTATCACTTTCCTCACTATCAGAGAGTCAATGGATAAACCATTATAATGCAATATGCTAAGGTTCAGATAGGAGAAGTGTAGGGCACTAATGTAATGTACTGGAAGTCTGGAATCTACACTTGAAGCTTCAGGGAATGCTTCCTAGAGAATATGAAATCTAAGTGAAAAACATAAAGAAGGAGGAGCAAGCTAACTGAGGGTTCAGGTAGTTGGGACCCTTACTCAGAGAAAACTAATTATTTCTGAGAAATTCAAGATAACATATTCATAATTGTTCACATCCCCATGATTATTCAGTAATAACCAATCAGTACTTCTTAATCTCTACCTTTTTTACTTATCCCCCTAACCTCCCTCTCATCTGGCAACTATCAAAACATTCTCCATATCTATGAGTCTGTTTCTGGTCTGCTTGTTCATTTATTTTGTTTTTTAGATTTCAATTGTTGATAGATAAGTACTTATTGCCATTTTCTTGTTCAGATTTTTTAAATCTTTTTTTACCTTCTTAAAGAAAATCCTTTAACATTTCATGTAATACTGCTTGGTGATGATGAACTCCTTTAGCTTTGGGAAGCTCTTTATCTTTCCTACAATGCTAAATTATAGCTGGATAAAGTACTCTTGGTTGTAGGTTCTTGCTTTTCATCACTTTGCATATTTCTTGCCAATCTGTTCTATTTTGAGTGATTTTGAGAAATCGACTGAATTTTATGGGAGCTCCCTTGGAGCTAACTAACTGCTTTTCTCTTGCTACTTTTAAGATTATCTCTTTGTCTTTAACCTTTTACATTTTAATTATGATGTGTATTGATATAGGCCTCTTTGAGTTCATCTTGTTGGGAATCTCTGTGCTCCCTGGACTTGTATATCTATTTCCTTCAGCAAGTTAGGAAATTTTTCTGTCATTATTTTTTCAAATAAGTTTTCAATTTATTGCTCTTTCTCTTCTCCTTCCAACATTTCCACGATGCAAATGTTGATATGCTTGGAGTTTCCCAAAGGCTCCTTACATTATACTCACTTTTTGGATTTTTTTCTTTTTCCTATTCTGATTTGATGGATTTTGCTTCCTTATATTCCAACTTGATGTTTGATTCTCCAATTTCATCTATTCTACTATCCATTCCTTATAAATTATTTTTCATTTCAGTTACATTTCTGACTTGTTCTTTTTTTAAATTAATTTTTTTTTTTTTTAAATTTTTAGAGAGGGGCAGGGAGAGAGACAGAGAGGGAAAGAGACATCAATGTATGGTTGCCTATCACCTGCCTCCAGCTATAGACCTGGCTAAAGACCTGGCTTGCAATCTGGTTATGTGTGCCTTGGCTGGGAATCAAACCAACAACCTTTAGGTTTGCAGGCTGACACCTTATCCACTGTGCCACCAGCCAGGGTCTTTTTTTATGCTATTGAAGTTCTCACTAAGTTTATAACCAGTGTTTTGAACTCTGCATCTAGTGGATTGCTTATCTCCTTTTGTGGGTGTTCTGTAACATCCAGTGACACAGCCTCCCCAATTACCCAAGCTGAGCACTTCAAGTATGCCTATTGTGGGTATGATTCCCTCCTCCCCCAGTACGGGCTAATCTATACCCTCCTCTTGTAGTTGAGACTTGATTGCTATTGGCACATCAGTAGGAGAGATTTACCACCAGACTGATCAGCTGCAAGGACTGATTGTGACCACTGACCATCAACCTCCAACCACCATAAAGAATCAACTGTTCAGGGTCTCACTCCACAGAGCAGGACTTTCTTCAGCAGGGCCCTTGTGCTGAGTCAGCCCCTTGCATGTGTTGTAGAAGGAGTAGTGTGGTGATGTGGTCTGAAGCTTTCCACTGAGTGTTCTGGTTCTGAGGCCTCTTAGGAGGTGCAGACCATGGTCAGCTACCACTAATGTTTTGCCAGGAGCCACCCAGCATGAACTACAGAGTGATCTATAGATTGCTGCTACTTGTGCTGGGCTTGGAAATGCCCATGTGAGGCTCAGTTGAGAACTAAGGTCAGCTACTGCTAGTGTCAAGATTGGGGCTACTCTGTGAGAGGCACAGGTATGCTGAGGCCAGATGCTACTTGTTTGAGAAATTTTAGTAAAATTGGAAGTCTGAGCCAAAACAGGCCATTTGTATGAGAAATCCACATTAAACAGCTTGAGTGAGCCTGAAATTTGGATGGAGCGGTGCCTCAAGGAAAATCCAGGATAGGGCAAACAGTGTGAGCCTGGTTGATGGAGTCTCATGTATGGCTCCACCTTCCAGACTCTGTAAGGGGAGGGTTCATCAAAGGGACAATGGCCCCTGCCATCAGCACATCTGCCTGGGAGAATGCTGCCCCCAGCTCTTGTTCTGTTGCCGGACAATTCACTTCCTCCTTGAGTGCCATTCAAGATGCGACCCAAGAGCTTGAGCTCAGAGGGAGTGAGTCTGAGTAAGTCCGTGCACAGACCCTTTAGGAGGAACTCTCTGGGACTCCAGAATGCCTCCATCTCCCTCAGCCTCAATCCCTGTTGACTCTCATTGCCATAAGTTATGGGGACTTTACTTCTTGACACTCTAACCATGAGATGGGGTCCTGATGTGGAGCTGGGACCCCTGGCTCCTTTGCAGTTGAGATATTCATCTCAGATTTTATCTGCTACACATGGGTGTGGGACCAAGCTGTTTTGTGTCTCCACCCTTCCTACCAGCCTTGATGTGGCTTCTTCTGTAATTCCTTAGTTGTAGGACTTCCATTCAGGTAGATTTCAAGAGGTTCTGAACAATGGTTGTTCTGTAGTTTAGTTGTAATTTTGATGTGGTTGTGGGAGGAAGCAGGTACTATTTTACCTGCCATTTTACCTGGAAGTTCTTGATGTTTGAAACAGAAAATAGCACACTGGTAATCATATTTACAATTATATGCTAAATATTAAATCTTGAATTAGCATTTCAGACATCAAGAATTTTAAAAGTACCTTTTATAACTGTTAATTGGTATTAAACACTTAATACCCACACTATGTAATGTATGTGGGTTACACAGAAATGTCAACTTTCTCATTCTTTTTCTTTTGTTTAATAGCCCTTTTCTGTCATCATGGTTTCTGTCCCTCTGCTCCCCACTGGTATTCCCCAGTGGCAGTATTCATATTAGTTTTAAGTGACTTCATTATCTCTTTGTCATCTCAGAGTGTCCAACAATCTCATTAGTGACCCACTGGAAAGAAAATACAGCTTAACTAATAGAAAGCAAGAGGAAATAAGGTATATTTTTAAAAACATATCACAGTCTTATTTTTCTCTAGCACATTCCAACGTGGGTTGACTGAATTAGCACTCCTGCCTGCTCTACACTCATCATTTCTTACATTCTATAAAAGTGCCTCAATATTAAAAAGAAGTATTTTCCTCCAAAGTAAAATTAATAACATAATAAACTTAAAATACAATAGTTTCAATCAAGGTAATTATGAGCTCCAGGTTAATACTAGATGTAAAATTCCAGGCATGTGAAATCCATATTTCCTCATGCCCTCGCATTTTATCAAGAGAAGGCATTGGTGCTTAATCACTCCACCCAGGATTAGGCAATCCACACAAAAACAAGGAAGAAAGATACTGCTTTTGTTAGGCCTGGTCATAAATTCCCAAGAATAATAAGAAGAAAAATGCAGCATCTCCCTCCCCTGCAACAGAAACAAAGCAAATGCTAATCATTTTCATTACAAAATTACAACTACACAAGTGAATTTTTAAGTTAAATTTCACTGTTTTTCTGTATACAAGGATTAGTGCTATTATAAAAATTTCTCATGGAAAGAGTATTCTTTGTGACTGCTGCCTAATTTTCTGTAAATTTTATTTTAACAGCTCACACATGCTCCTGTTTTATTATTTGTGTCAAGGCAGCAAGGCAAGAGGTATACAATGTTATATTCAAGGGCACGCTCCTGCTACCTTTGAGGTCTTTTAATGTGATGATAGTCAAAACAGGTTTTGTTTTTTATTTTATCCCTACTTTCTATGTTTGCAAAGAAGGAAAGGCTTGTTTGCAAAATCCAGACAGAGTCCCTGTTTCCTTTTTATGATATTTCTTTCCTTTTGCTCATTAAAACACAAACTCATCTGAATCACATATATTTTTAAAGAGTTTATTTATTTCTTTTTAGAGAGGGAAAGGGAGGGGAAAAGGGAAAGAAACGTCAATGTGTGGTTCCCTCTTGCTCGCCTCCAACTGGAGATCTGGCCTGCAACCCAAGCAAGTGCCTTGATTGGGAATTAAAGCCATGACCATTCCGTTCACAGGCCAGCTCTCAATCCACTGAGCCATACCTGCCAGGGTGTAAATCACCTTTTTAAAAATAGGACCTAATAGTTCAGCTGCAAAATCACAGTATAATTTTGTAAGCTATATTTAAAAGCTGGTTATATACTATTTGACTGATATTTTTCCCATTAGAAAACTTGTAAGTGTCTCACAATATAAACTTGGAAATGCTCCAGACCAAAAAATAAATCATTGTTTTAGCCATATTTTTATTTGTAAGGCACTGTGCACTAAAATTGTGTTCTTATTTCCATGCTATTAATTCATATAAGTATAGGTGATGATAATAAAACCAGTATGACTAAAGAAGGTAGATAATTGCATGATCTTTCCCTGCTCTGAATATCTTAAGAGTTGCTGTCCTATACTTAGTGAATAATGTCACAACCAACCCACAGGAGCATTGGTAAGAGCCATAGGTGGCCCAATCCAAGAAGCACAAATGGAAGATGTGTATTTAAGGAGCAAATAAAAAGTATCATTAAAATATCCATTATTGTATTTGGCAATGTATCTTATCTGCCTGTATAGAGAGTACTGATCCTGCCCTGGCCAGGTGGCACAGTTGGTCGGAGTGTCATCCTGCACACCAAAAATGTGGGTTCAATTTTTGGTCAGGGCACATACCTAGGCTGTGGCTTTGATCCTCATTGGGGCACATATAGGGCTCTATCTCTTTTTCCCCACTACTTCCTGCCTCTCGCTCTCAAAGCAATAAAAGCATATGCTTGGGTAAGAAAAAGAGTGATACACTGATCCTATATGAAATGATCCCAGACTTCATTTTCCTGATTATGATGCCTGCTTTATATCTTTACTATTTTCTCATGGGCTAACATAACATTAACAGTCACTACTTGGTACTATTTTCAATTTGACTTGTGAGAGTCTTTCTGAATTTGAAGTTCTTAATCTATTGGAGACTTTTGAGAGGAGGGCTGGTGTGCTAAGTATTTATGACGTCTATTTTGATGCTCAGGAGTCTTTTTTTGCTTTGTTCTTAATTCTTAGCAGTCATCTGGATAGTTGAGGTTTCAGATAAATGAGGGATTTGCTGTGCCAGGCTAGTGTTTCAAATGGAAACTTCATGCCTCAAAGTAAGCAATTCTCATGTGAAAATATGTTTCCTATTAAAATAATCTGGCTGTCTCTCTTAGACATACCAAGGTTAAAATTAATTGTAACTCTTCTTTAACCAAAATAAAATGTTTTTACTATAAAAACATCTCTCAAAAATAGCTTTCTTTTCACTTCATGCCAAGTGATTATTACCTTATTTCTAAAATCTTTTACAGATCTCATGTTAAAAGAATATGGTTAAGGCAATGTACAGCTCATATTTTTCAACACATCTGAACTTGATTTTAGCTAAAAACAAAGCACATATTTCAAGCAAATGAGCAAAACATTGATGTATATGAACAAAAGAACACTTAAATTATCATGGTTAGCCAATCAGTTTGTGATTACGGCAAAAACATTTCCAGTATAATACATTTGTTGAACATATGCTTGGCAGTCTTCCAAAATAGTTTCATAGGGGAAAAAAAAAGCAAGGAGGCAAGAACTCTAAGTGCTTTTTACATGAATTTCTGCTAAAGCTAAAATAGGTAAATAATATAGTTGTATAAATATCAAGTACTAATTAGCTTTTGTTTTCATTTTACCTTTTACATTTAATGCAAATTTTTTTTTAAATCAAAATCTGCCCTGGCTGGTAGCACAGTGGTTAAGGCGCCAGCCTGCGAACTCAAAGGTCGCAGGTTTGATTCCCCAGTCAGGGCACATAACCAGGTTGCAAACCAGGTCTCTAGTCAGGTCTGTGGCTGGAGGCAGGTGAAACACAACCATACATTGATTCTCCCTCCCTCTCTGCCTCTCTCCCTTCCCCTCTTTCTAAAAATAATTAAATAAATTTTTAAAATCTTAAAAAACAAAAAAAATAATTAACATTAAAAAAAAAAGTCAAAATCTGTCCTACCTGGTGGCTCAGGGAATAGGCACCGGCCTACAAACCCAAAGGTCACTGGTTTGATTCCCAGCCAGGGCACATAACCAGGTTGCAAGCCAGGTCTCCAGCCAGCTCTGTAGCTGGAGGCAGGTGAAAGACAACCATACATTGATGTCTCTCTCCCTCTCTACCTCCCTCCCTTCCCCACTCTCTAAAAATAATAAATAAAATTTTTAAAAATAAATAAATAAAAATTTAAAAATCAAAATCTGTAAAATATTTCTGGATAATCTCAAGTACAATATCTGAGGCATTGTACATAGTCCATGTCAAAGGTGATTCTTTCATTAAATCTCTTACTTTCGAGTCCATTTGGTATTATTGAAAGAAATGAAGAACTAAATCAGTTAGCCAGATAATTCTTTTCTGAAAAATAAAAGGTAAATTTACTTTTTTTTCTGATTCCAATTATATGTTTATGGAGAAAATTCAAGCAATATAGTTAGTCTTCTATGGATTAAAATTTTGATAAAATCCATATCACAAGATAATTGAGCAATTTTAAACTTAGGAAGCATCAGAGTTAGGCATCTTAAATATTTAGAGCATGTTATTAAGCATCTCTCTATACATATACATACATGTATAGAAGCACATAACTAACTTTAAATAAATGGAACTATATGTATCATTTCATAATCTGCTTTTAAATCAAGTTGTCGTAAAATTTTTCCCTGTCTATGCTTCTCTGTCTATAACTATAGGTCATCTGTCAAAGTTACACAACATTCTCATATACAATAAATAGTTTATTTAAGTAATTCTGTATTAATGGATTTTTAGGTAACTTCTAGGATTTATCATTTAAAAGAACAAATATGGTGGCACAGTGGATAAGGCACCAGCCTGCTATCCCAAAGGTTGCTCGTTCAATTCCCTGCCAAGGCAACATAACCAGGTTGCAAGACAGGTCTCCAGCCAGGTCCATAGCTGGAACCAGGTGAAAGGCAACCATACATGGATGTCTCTCTCTCCTTCTTTTCCTCTTTCCCTTCCCCTCTCTCTGAAAAATAATAAATAAAATCTTTAAAAAAAATAATAAATAGAAGAACAAATAATATGCTGAACAACTTTGACTACAACAGTAGTCAAATCTGACTACTTGTGTGAAATGTTCATAAAATGTTTCAATATGTTGTAAACCCATGGACACACCCAAGCAATGATTTTGTTTCTCATAAGAAGTGGAATTAACATAGTCCATTGCACATGATTGTAAGCAATGATTGGAAGGATCTATGTTGATCTTTTAAAGTATAAAATATATTTTTACTATAAGAATAAGCATATAATATTTCATATTTCCCTCTGAAAAGCCCCTTTTTGCCTAGATGAATATAGATTTCCTTTTGTGTATGGTATTAAAATGATCTTAGAGAGGGGGAAAAATACATTTCATCCTATATAGTTCAGCTAGATAATGGCAGCTTTGTGCTTTTGTATTCTACAAAAAGAGGTTTTTTTAAGGAATTATGTGTGAAGCAGTAATGTTATTGTCAGATAAAACTTTACCTCTCAGGAAGAAAGGGTTTTTTTCTGGGTCTTCTTGTTAATAAAAATAAATCAAATATGTGGATTGTTTGCTTTTACTTGCTTTAAAAATAAAGAGTCAACAAAAAATGTGAAGAAACATTTTTAAGATCATTGAGTGGTTTTAAAGACTAAAATGAACTCTTTATGCTACAGGAGTAAGTAGACACAATTATGCTGATTTGTTTTAAGAAGCTCTAAAGGGGAAAGAAAGACATTACTCTGAGACTGATGTAGAGAAGCCAAAAATCATTTAGAGCTTCCAGAAAACTGGGAAAAAATCAATAGGAAAAAGGGGTCTTTGTTTATAATGGAATTTGAAATTCAGAAGTAGAGGTTAATAAGTCTCTAGAGCTCCCTGAAGAATTGCTCAGTGAGTGATTGAGATTTGGAGAGGCAGAGGAGAACAGAGGAAGGAAGGAGGTATAATAAATCTCAGACAGTTCCAATGCAAGAGGAAGCAGTGAGTAATTCCTTCAAGCAACTAGACTTTATTATGGGAGACATTCATGAATATTACATAAGGAATTTTCAAGTTTTTCTTTCTTCCTTCAGGTCAGCTGACTTTTGCCTAATGCTCAGTGAAGATCCTTGGCCTTCAATTTACTATAGCTCTCTCTTATTATACTAGAGACCTATACAGAGTGTACTTCTATTGATCTAGTCTTTTGAGTTTATTCCTGAATGGTAAGATTAAGAGTGTTCTCTAAATTCACCCCACCCAGACCTTCCATTTCTGGAAATGGCCAGCTGAATTATTTAGATCTATCTTCCTGCAGAAAACAATGAGAATGGGGCTAGCAGTTTTTCCCATGGGAGAAATAAAGCAATGTTATATTGGGATGGTACACACAGAGGATTCTGGAGTTCTGGCAATGTGTTTTCTTGATCTAAGGTTTCCCAGGTAATAATCACATCTCTTAATTGTTCTGTATGTAATAGGTATGTTGTAATAAAACAAAAACTAATTACCTAATTCAGCCCTCAACCTTCAGGCAGGAAGATGTTGCTCAATTAATATACATGTTCATTCTCCATGAATAACAGTATTGTCTTCCTTTAAAATACAAACAGCACTTTCAAATCCCACTTCTAATGGCTTTAGTAAGATTATATATCAAATTGAAAGCTATAGAACCCAAGCTAAAATATTAAAATATTTCCATTAAAATTTTTGTCTAAAGTTTTTAAGTTATGAGGTGGCCAATTAGAATAATTTGTAATAGGTATAGTCTCCAATTTTTCTACTATAACAATTTTGTTTTATCAAAGAATTTCTGTTCTTCTTATACAACTGCTTCAAAGGAAGTTCTATTTTATAGAAATGTCTCACAAATCAAAAACTAATGACATGGCTTTTAGTAATTATAATCAAAAGTCTGATACTCTGCATTTAGCCAAAAGATATTTGGAGTAGGAACTCTTTGCTGCATTATGGAAAATAATTGTCAATAGTTTCATCAACTACAGCTAAACACTTACTGTATACAGACATCATGCTAATTATTTACAAACATTATCCCATTTAATAATCAGACAAATCCTATGAGATATGTAGTATAATTAATCAGTTCCATTGTTTTAGACTAAAAAGCTGAGAACCACAAAATTTGAGTATCTTGCTCAATAAAACAGCTACTAAGTATCAGAGCTGGTATTCAAATTTAGATCTATCCAACCTCAAAAGCATAGTATAATCACTGTTTACTTCCTACATAAGTCATAAACACACTAATATTGAATTATTAGAAATTGCATCATATCCTTAATAATGATTTTTGAAATTTTTCTCAAGATAAAATTGAAAGTAATATAAAAAATTAAAATCTAAGCAACCATTATTTTCTTCTCTGTACTTCTTATATCTCCACATTCTCTGAGTCCATACTTTTCTTAAAGAATTGGTTACTCTTACTGTTTTCCTTTCCATACTTACAATATTACCTGGTTAGATGGTCTTTCATAGAATATAGATTACTGTTTCATCTTCAAGTAAAATTGAAGAAATGAGAAATTTAATATTTAAGTATAAAGGCAGAGCAGATTACAGTAAAATTATCTGATAACTATTTTCCACGTTGACATAGAGGTATCATGTCAAATTTTATTACAATGACACAAAGTGACTTAATTTCTGTCTTGTCTTAAATTTGGTGGTACATCAACCAGAATTTATTTAACAATAATTTACATAGAGAATATATGGTAGTGCTATTTGGCCTATAAAAATTAACCAATAGAGGGGACAAAGTCAACATTGTTTAAACTGAAGTGTTGAGGTTATTTACAAAATCGCCTTATTTTATTTTCTTTATGATTGATTCAAATTTCTCAAAGTGATGAATTAGGTGGAGGAGGGGTCCACTACCTCTTTCCTTAAAGTCTTTAATCATAGCACTATTCTCTACTTTTTTGACAAAAGATGTCATTGTTTGGGCCAGTGTGTGTGTGTGTGTGTGTGTGTGTGTGTGTGAAGAGAGAGAGACATGGTGGTAGATGAAAAGTAGGGTTTGCTCCAGAGGCCTCTACTTAGCCCTGCTGCTATGATATTTCTTACCTCACAAGCTAAGAAACTAATGTGAGGTTCTTGCCATTTATCAAATATGTTCATTCCAATTAAACAGTTGGAGACTGGGGAAGTTGCCTCTGGCTAGGTCTATGGACTAACCTACTGTGAGCTAGATCTTGGTCAGGACTCCATTTGTTACCAGGTTCTCTTATACACCACTCTAACAGAGAGTGTTCCTATCTCATATTTCATTGAGTCTTCGTATCTCAACTCAACTCAAACTCTGTGTGAAACAAGCCTGGAAATATTGAGCATTCCCCTTTTGAGTGACTATTTTTATTTATATTTTAGTTAAAAATTCACTAGTCAAATTAAGTTTACAGTGTGAGTCCACAGTATACATGGAAAAAAAGGTGAAAAAATACATTTTTTAAAAATGCCTGTTAACTCTGGACAGTGAGAATAATTTTATTTTTATAATACATTTGAGTAATTTCCATATTTTCTATAACAAGCATATATTTTTAAAGCAATTTTCCTGATTATAAAAGCAATATATGATTATTGTAAAGAAATTGGAAAATGTAAGTAAGTGTACAGAAAAAAGTAAAAATCATTGCACTGCTTCATCACCTAGAGTAAACAACTGTTAACATTTTGATATAATTCATCTTCATTTTTTCTGTGCACCCAGATATCAATGCACGTGTGTTAAACTTGACACTGGGTGTCCAGTCATGTATCCTGCTTTGTTTTTACTTGGTGAGCTTTGTAACATATTCTTAATTTTTAAAACACCACATTTATACTTGAACTTCTGGCCAAGATGGAGGTATAGGTAGACACACTGTGTCTCCCTCATAACTTGAAGACATTTAAATCTACCTCAAAACTAAATAAAAACAGCAGAAATTTCAGATAATTGAAATACAAAGAATTGCAACAAATGAAGAAGTAAAGAAATACTCAGCCAGACAATAGGAGGGGTGAAGCTGGGGAGGAGAGCTGCAGCGGCAGCTGCAGACCACAGCAAAAAGCACAGTCATACCTTGAAACCTGGGAAGCGATACTGGGACCAGACCACGTAGCCAGTGGTTCCAGCCCTTGGAAAAATAGAGCCAGCAGCTGCAGCAGCGGCTTGGAGACTAAAGCCACAGAAAAAGCTAGTCATACATTTAAACCTGGGAAGTGGTCCAAGGGCTGACCTGAAGCCCCACACAGCACCAGGAAAAATAGAGCCATATTGCTTCTGACTATGAAAACAGTGGGAATTGGGGTAAAGGAAGAAACTGCCCGTCTCAATGGGCAAACAACAGTGTTCCTTCTCAACCCCCTCCCCCACATACAGCAGCACAACATGGTAAAATGTGTCACCCTACACTGATGAATTCCTAGGGCTCCGCCCCTTACTCACAAGTGAGACAAAATTACCTAAAGCACAGAAGCACAAAAAGCTTTCAAGCTGAGAGGACAGAAAAGTGTGGCTCAAAAGAGATAGCAGATCAAGGTGCCAGTGGGAGAATTGAGCAATGAAGAGATAACCAACCTAAAAGCCAAGGAGAGAGCCCACCTAACAGACACAGAGTTAAAAATACTGATGATTAGGATGCTCACAGGCTTGACAGGTATGCTTAAATACAGCATATGCAAAAAGGAAGAAGTGAAGGCTAGGCTACGTTAAACAAAGAAAAACCCACATGAAACCAAAGGTGAAGGGAAGGAAAGCAGGGTTCAAATATTTGGAACATAAGGAAGAAATAAACAATCAACCAGTACAGAAAGAAGAAACAATAATTGAAAAAAATGTCAAAAGGTATAGGAACCTCTGGGACAACTTTAAATGTGTCAATGTCTGAAGCATAGGGGTGCCAGAAGAAGAGGAAGTGCAATAAATTGAAAACTTGTGTGAAAAAATAAGAAAGAAAACTTCCCTAATTTGGTGAAGGAAATAGACATACGAGTTCAGGAAGCACAGAAAGTTCCAAACAAGCTAGACTCAAAGAGGACCACATCAAAACACATCATAAGTAAAAAGGTTAAAAATAAAGAGAGAATCTTAAAAGCAGCAAGAGTAAAGAAGAGAGTTACCAACATAGCTGAGTATACCAAGCTACGAACTCCTTTACTGCAATCTCTGATTGGCCGTTTTGAGTTACCTGAAGATGATTCCATTCCTGGTGAAGAACATTTTATTGACATAGAAGATACACCAGGATACCAGACTATCTTCTCACAGTTGGCATTCACTGGGAAAAAAGAGCATGATCCCATAGGTCCAATGGTGACAAACCCCAAGATTGATTTGGCATAGTCACTCCACAAATTGCCTACTGCCTGCCCAGGAAGATTCCCATTCATGGTGAGCACCAGCCTCAATGCAGAAATGCTGCAATATCTCCAACGGCACTTGCAGGTTACCAGTGTGACATTGCTTTGAACTGCAATTTGGCTAATAAAGCCCAGGATGGTTTCTGAGGAGAAAGCTGGTAGACTTCTGAGCACAGTTGCATAAATACAAAGCAAGTTTTCCATTTGAACATTCTACAAATTCCATCTTGTAAAAAAATATTAAATGTTGCTTTACTCTGAAACTTGAGCAACCTAGGTGGTTTGTGTGATCATAAATATAAATGGCTAACTTTTCTAATTTGCAGCTTCAAGTGACAATTATTAATCGTTCAGTATATGGCATTGAGTTGAGCATTTGCACTGTTTGGATAAGTTAAAAAATTTTGACATTGAGACTTTTTCTCTCTTACTAAATCCTTTTGTTTTAAGGCTGAAGCCAATTTGTGGTTTTCTTGTCTTTGGTATGTCTGTTTCCTTTGGCTCTTATTTGGCAATGTGAGTAATCACTTGTATGACTTGGCAAGAAGTGCAAATTTCATAGTTTTAAATGCATAATCAGCAATAAAAGGAGGCTGAAACTTAAAAAAAAAAAAAAAAAACCTGATTTCTCAAAAGAAACTTTGCAGGCAAGAGGGACTGGTAAGAAGTATTCAGGGTGATAAAAAGCAAGGGCCTACAACCAAGATTACTCTATCCAGCAAAGCTATTATTCAGAAGGGCAGATAAAGTGCTTCCCAGAAGGTAAAGCTAAAGGAGTTCATCATCACCAAGCCATTATTATATGAAATATGAAAGGGATTTACTTAAGAAAAAGAGGATCAAAATTATGAACATTAAAAAGATAAAAACTCACACTATCAACAACAGAATCTAAAAATTAAAAACAAAAATAAAAAATAAAAACAAAAACTAAGCAGACAACAAGAGAGAGAACAGAATCAAAGATACAGGGAACATTTGGAGAGGTGTCAGCTGGGAGGTGGAAGGAGAAGAAGGGGTGGGGAAAGGCACGGGGATTAAGAAGCATAGTTCATGGATGCAGAACAGACAGGGAGATGTTAGGAGTATACAGGAAAAGGCAAAGCCAAAGAACTTACATGCATGACCCATGGACATGGACTAAGGAGAATGGGATTACTGGAGGAAGTGAGGTGCTGAGTGGAAGGGAGCAAATGGAAAAGAAATTGGGACAAATGTAACAGCATAATCAACTTTTTAAAAGCACCTCATTTAATGAAGGCAGGTTATTATAGTTGTTCTTCTGCTGCTAGACATTACCTTCAGGTTTTTTTTTATATAAGTAATGATGTGATGAACAAAGTTGTTTATAAAGATTTAACCATATATTAGATTCTTTCCCTGGTATAGGTTATAGGAGGTGGGATATAGATTACTTTCATAAATGTGTACCTTAAAAAAGTAGCAATTCCTGACAGGATCAAAAATACCTTCAAAGTAATGGGTATCACAAAAATGTTTTGGGAAATAAGCCATTTTTCCTTTTACCAGACATCGCAGGCCAGGCACAGCCTGCTTGTGTTTAAGGGAAGAAGCCAATGCCTGATACAGATGACTAACTCAGCCATCTTCCTTTTTCTAGGAGCGGGAAGGTGGTAAACTGAGAAAATCTTTCTTAGTAGGAGGAAAAGAAACACCTACAATGCTTATTTCTTTTCTTTTTCTTCTTCTTCTTTTTTTTTTTTTTTTTTTTTGCCTTTTTAAAATTGTTGTTCTTTTTCAGTTGCCCTAATTTTCCCCCCATTGCTCTCCTCTGCCCAACCTCACTCTTATAGTCAATCCCCACCCTGTTGTCCATGTCCACGGGTCATTTATACAAGTTCCTTGACTACACACTTCCCCTTCTTTCCTTCTTTATACACCCTCTCCCCTCCCCTCTGGTTATTGTCAGTCTGTTCCTTGTTTTCATGCCTCTGGTTCTATTTCACTCATTTGTTTGTTTTGTTCATTGGGTTCCTCTTATAGGTGAGATCATATGGTATGCAATGGCTATTTCCAACATACAGAAGTTCCCCCGAGAATACTGCTTTTGCTCTTCTGCTGAGAAAAGTATTCTGCTCTCCCTAGAAAAATAGTATGGCACAGCAGATAAGCATCCTTAAAAGGAGAAGCCATTTTGTAGATGCAATGTCAAAACAAAGCAGCAGCTAGTAGGTTGGGTGCTTCTGAACTGTTCTAATTGCCTGGCTGAACATAGAAGGAATGATCCCTGGTACCCTACACCAAGGGACCTTAGCAACCCCTACTCCCAGCCTCCTACCTCAATGCTACTTCCACCCTGCTCAACACACAAGATAAAATATGGGTAAAAAGAAATTTCTTTCCAACTATAATGGATGCTACACTTCACAGCCTTCACACCAGTTTGCTAACATAAATAAGGACATTGTTTGGCTCAGGCTGAGTGCATATTGCAGTGGGAAATGATGAGCCATGGCATATAAAAAGTCCACCTTCTCTTGGGAAGTACCTTGATATTCACCTCAAATTCACATCATCCTTTGTGCATTGATACACTTCACATTTGAGGAAGCAGTTCAGACCACATGCAAATAAAAGCTGAGAAAGTGGTATTTCTTATTTGGGATAAAACATTTAAATAATTCTAAAAAATTACTTAGATTTTAGATTAGCTTTAAACTTTCTGTCTGAAGTAAGATAGAAAGCTACCTAAAAGTATTTTAACTAATGAAGGGGGAAAGTAAGATAATTTTTAAAATACCCTTGAAATAAAATAATAACTAATCTTTATAGAATATGATATTCTATAAATGTATCTGGATTTGGATAGTTTCTTTTAATAAGCAGTTGCAAAAATTACATAAAATAAATGCTTTCTAGTTTAGCAAACTTGTTTTAGTATTAACTTTAGTATTATAACACATTATCAATTATAATAATAGACATGATAGATCTTGTGAAAAATGGCTTTTCTTTGAGGACAGTGACAGATATGCCAAATCATTGCAGTTTCTCTCTACACAACTCAATTAAGAGACTCTCAATCAATCATGTTGAATTTCTTGAAATGTTTTTTATGTCAGCTTGGTGTAGCACTAGCTTATTATAGTTACTATGAGGACTCTTACTAAAAAAAAAAAATCAGATATGCTTAGTAGAGAGCAGAGTACCACTGGACATAAAATGGAAGAGTTCATCAGGCTAGTTGTTGCAAATGAACCACACTTAAATATTTTTAAAAAATTGGTAGTGGAGGCTGAAGCTTAAAATATGTCCAGGAGGTAAATGAGTTACAAGGCCAGGATCCAAATCCAGGCAGTTTAACTCCCAGCTTCTGACATTTAACCATCATGCTAGTTGTTTCAGATTTCTGCTTGAAATTCATGTGATCATCACATCTTGTCACTCTCTAAATAATAAGACTCCTGCTTTCTCTTCTAGTGTACAGCTTTCTTGTTCCATATCAATTTATTTTTCCACTTCTGCATCAATCATTACTGGATAATGTTTAACCTATAAGGCAGAATCCAGTAACAGTTCTTGTTTTCTAAGAAACCTCATGAATTTGGTACAATATTTCCCTGTATATACTGGTATTTGCTCTCAGATGTTCTAAGTTCCAGCCCCCAGTGCTGTGCTGACTCGACAAAGCAGCAAAAGATAAATTGCCTGCTTTCTTGGCTCCTACGCTTTAAAAATACAGTCATTCATCTATTTCCCACAGTTTCTGTGTCATGGAAAATGATGTCTGATAACATTTGTAATCTGGTAAGGTGAAAGAGTCTCCCAGGTGTCAAAATATGTGTGTGACACAGCTTTCTAAGTCCCGTGTTGCATCGTCAAACACAACTGAATACAGGGTGGGGCAAAAGTAGGTTTCAGTGTGAGTGGCAAAACACAGTTTATTCTTGTATTGTCATTAATTATTATATTATTTGCCATACAAACAACTGTAATTTTCTTTTGTCCTTACATGTACATAGTCTGACTTCTCTCAATTCTTGATGGTCAGAGTATTGGTAAACTTCTGAGAGATGCATTTTCAATATGAATGTTATTGTTTAAAATGGTTAATATTTCATATAATGTAAGATATCCAGCATGAAAATTTGAATTTCTATCAGAGCACCTGCTTTTAAATCTCTAGCTTTGGTATATACAGACTATGTATATTTCTCTGGGTAGGCAGCAATTGAATGCATTTTAATGTATATCCATACATTAATCAAACAGTATTGTTTACATAAAAATCACTTTACTTAACAATAGGAAGATCAGAACTATAATTTGTTAATTTGCTAATTGTTCTTATGAACTTAGTTAGTATAGTTTGCTGAAGTTATCCTACTTTGGCATAAAAAATTATGTAAAACATGCCCTGGCTGGGTGGCTCAGTTGGTTGGGACATTGTTCCCTATACTAAAAGTTTGCAGGTTCAATCCCTGGTCAGAACACATATGTAGGTTACCAACCAATTGATTTCTTTCTCTCCCTCTTTCTTCCTTTCTCTCTCTCTAAAATCAATGAACATATCCTGGGGTTAGGATTTTAAAAGGTTATGTAAAACATGATAATGATTAGAAAATGTAGACTGGACATTGAAAAGCCAAGTTGCAAGAAGAAAGACTTGGTTTTTAATTGGAAGGTCCAGAAAGATATAAAAAATACTAGAGTGTGTCAAGGGTAGAGACAGAAAGGCTGATATAGCAGTGTATTTTTTATTTTATTTTTTTGTTTGTTTGTTTGTTTGTCTTTTGTGAGATACATCACCATTTGTTTTGAGGGTTATTGAAAGTTTCCACTGCCTTTATTGAACGTATTGGGGTGACCAATCCACTGACTTTTGAACTCCAGTTCTTGGGGCATACTGCTCAGCCCTGCCCTGACAAGCTACTTCAAAAATAAATGTCTTTCCTTTGCCTGTGATCAAGTCCTCTCTCTCCTTATGGGTTCAAGTCCTTTTCCCTTGAAAGGGAGGGGTTTCCACCACTGTTCTAGTTGGGCTTAGGGGTGGAGGGGTGGGTAAATCTTAAACTGAGTCCTTCTATTCCCAACACCACACCTGCCACTTGGAAGTCCACTGTTTCGCCAATGATGATGGTCCAAGGACTGAGAAAAATCTCTAAGTTCATACAGGACATTTTTCCTGTTGGACCACACAACTGCTTTGGCTTCTCAGGACAGAAGAGTGGAGTGCTCACTCAGATGCTGAAAAACAGGGGGCACCAGGTGGCCTCAGGCAATTCCAGAGCTTGCTTGGCATAGGCTAAATGAAATGTGCGCATTGATTCAGCTCCTCTGCAGCCAGTTCTCCCTTCTCACAACCCTCCCTAGGTGGGGTAGTCTGGCTATATTCTCTTTCAAACTAATGTTTATATATGCATGAACATGTCATGCTCTGATCCTTGGAGTATTTTGTTAATCATCACCCAAGTATATTTTGATTGATTTGAAAGACAAAGAGAGGGAGAGAGAGAGAGAAATACCAATGTAAGACAAAAAAAAAAAAACACTTATCAAATCCCCAGAGATGTTGTGGCATTGAACAACACTCTAGAGGAAATGGACCTAACTGATGTATACAGAGTCTTTTACCCCAAAGAAGCAAAATACACATTCTTCTCAAATGCACATGGATCATTCTCCAAGATAGACCACATGGTATGTCACAAGACAAGCCTCCACAAATACAGGAAAATTGAAATCATACAAAGTAT
>PVIW01009579.1:0-50959 GCA_004026585.1 Noctilio leporinus | reverse complement strand
TATTTTTTGTCATAGAGTTGTTTGTAGTAATTTCTTACAATCTTTTGTATTTCTGAGGTATCAGTTGTGATTTCCCCTCTTTCAGTTCTGATTCTGTTTATTTGGGTCCTCTCTCTCTTTTTCTTGATGAGTCCTGATAAGGGCTTGTCACTTTTGTTTATTTTTTCAAAGAACCAGCTCCTGGACCTGTTGATTCTTCGAATTGTAGTTTGAATCTCTGAGTTATTTAGTTCTGCTCTGATCTTGATGATTTCTTTCCTTCTACTTGTTCTGGGCTTTGTTTGTTGTTGCTCCTCTAGATGTTGCAGCTTTGTGGTTAGGTCGTTTTTATAAACTTCTTGTAACCTTTTTTGGAAGGCCTATATTGCTACAAATTTCTCCCTGAGAACTGCCTTTGCTGTACCCCATAGGTTTTGGGCTGTTGTGTGTTCATTGTCATTTGTTTCCAGGAACTTTTTGAGTTCATCTTTGATCTCATTGTTGACCCCTTCATTGCTTAAAAGCATGTTATTCAGTCTCCATGAGTGAGAGAATTTGGGGGTTTTCCCCTTGAGATTGGTTTCTAGTTTCAAACCATTGTGATCTGAGAAGATACTCTGTATGATTTCAATTTTCCTGTATTTGTGGAGGCTTGTCTTGTGACATACCATGTGGTCTATCTTGGAGAATGATGCATGTGGATTTGACAAGAATGTGTATTTTGCTTCTTTGGGGTAAAAGACTTTGTATACATCAGTTAGGTCCATTTGCTCTAGAGTGTTGTTCAATGCCACAACATCTCTGGGGAATTTTTTTTGGAAGATCTGTCCATTATTGATAGTGGGGTATTAAAATCCCCTAATATAAGTGTGTTGCTGTCTATGTCTTTCTAAAAGTCTTCCAAGATTTTCCATATATATTTTAGAGCTCCTATGTTGGGTGCGTATATGTTTATCAGAGTTATTTCTTCTTGATGGATTGTTCCCTTAAGTATTATGAAATATCCATTTTTGTCCCTTTTTATGTCCTTCTTTGTAAAATCTTTTTTATCTGAAATCAGTATTGTTACTCCAACTTTTTTTTCATGTCCATTTCCTTGATATATAGTTTTGCATGCCTTCACTCTCAATCTGTGTTGATCTTTTGTTCTGAGGTGGGTCTCTTGAAGACAGCATATATGTGGGTCATGTTGTCTTATCCATTCAGCTACCCTATGTCTTTTGATTGGTGCAGTTAATCCATTTACATTTAAGGTTATTGTTGATTGATACTTATTCATTGCCATTTTCTCCCTTTGTATCTGTATGCCTCTTTGGCTTTCTCTGTTTCTTCATTTTATTTGTTTACTTATTTTTATTGCAGACCCTTTAGCATTTCTTGCAATGCTGGTTTGGTAGAGATGTATTCTTTCAGTCTTTTTTTGTTTGGGAAGCTCCTTATTTCTCCTTCTGTCTTGAATGAGAGCCTTGCTGGGTAGAGTATTCTTGGTTGCAGGCCTTTGTTTACCATGGCTTGAAATACCTTTTGCCATTCCCTCCTGGCTTGAATTGTTTCTGTTGAATAATCATTTGATAGCCTTATTGGAGCCCCTTTGTATGTTATTTGTCTTTTCTCTCTTGATGCTTTTAGGATTCTCTCTTTGTCTTTGAAATTCGCCATTTTAATAATAATGTGCCTTGGTGTTGGTCTGTTTGGGTTGATCCTCTTGGGACCCTCTGTGCTTCCTGAACTGGATTCATGTTTTCACTCATCATGTTAGGGAAATTTTCTATCATGACTTTTTTTAACAGGTTTTCCATGCCTTGTTTCTCTTCTCCTTCTGGTATCCCTATGATACGGATGTTGTTACGTTTCATGTTGTCCTGCAGCTCTCTTAACCCCTCTTCAGTCTTGTTCAGCCTTCTTTTATTCCCTTGTACTATCTTGGAGTATTTGTCTACATTATCCTCCAACTCGCTGATCCGGTCCTCTTCTTCCTCTAGCCTACTGTTGATTCCTTCTACTGTATTCTTCAATTCAGAAATTGTATTCTTCATTTCCACCTTGCACTTATTGACAGTTTCCATGTCCTTCTTCATACTGTTGTGGTTCTTAGAAAGTTCCTTGTAACTTCCCTGGAGTTCTTTGTAATTTCCCTGGTGTTCTTTGTAGTTCTCCTGGAGTTGTTTACAGTTTTCTTTGATGTGGCTGAGCTCACTGAGCTTCTCTATCATCATTCTTTTGAATTCCTTATCTGATATTCCAGGTGCCTCTGTTTCATTTTGTGTTCTTTCTGGGGATTCTTCCTTTCCTTTTGTTGATGGACTGATTCTTTTTTTCCCCATTCTGGGTGTCTGTTCTTACTTGCTTTTTATTTATTTATTTATTTTTGTTCTTTCCTTGGGTTAACCTGCTTTGCTTGCTTGCTTTTGTTGAACACCATTGCGTAGTAGGATATTTGTAAAGTTCATTGTTGCCGTCTCCCAGATTTTTTCCACTTGCTGTTCTTGGTGTGTCCTTTATTTGGGCTCTCTGGTTGTATTCTAGGCCTGTGGGCTTTTAGCAGAAAAAAACAAAAAAACAAACAAAAAACCCAAACACCAAACACCAAAAAACCATACCAAACCAAACCTAACCAAACAAAAAAAAATATATACCAAAGAAAAAAAGAAATAAAAATGATAATAATAGTAAGAAGAAAGGGTTTAGATTGCTGTTCACCCTTAATAATCTCTGACTGGTCTAGATGGAGCCTGGACCTGAGGGCTTTTAGCAGAGAAAGAAAGAAAAAGAAAGAAAGGAAAAAAGTGAGAAAGTCACAATACAAAGAGAAATCAATATTAATAAAGAAACAGTTTAGGTGTCTGTTCACCCTTTATTGTCTCTGTTTGGTCCAGGTGGAGGCAGGACCAGTGGGCTTTATGAAGGAGAAAAGGAAGAAGAAAGAAAGAAAGAAAAATAAATAAATAAATAAAAATAAAAATAAAAAAAAGGGGAGAAAGTCAAATCAATATTGATAAAGAAATGGTTTAGGTGTCTGTTCACCCTTTATGATTTCTGATTGGTTCAGGTGAAGCCAGAATCTGTGGGCTTTACCAGGAAGAAAAGGAAAAAAAAAGAAAAAAAAAAAGAAAGAAAGAAAGAGGAAGGAAGGAAAGAATAAAGAAAGTGTTTATGTGGCTGGGGAAGGGAGGAATACTTAGATTGAGGCCTGGGAATGCGTTGTAGCCTCAGAGTGAGTAGACTTTCATTCAAGAGTAGGGGAAGGGTCTTGGGTATTTAGGTGGATTGACGTATGGGGGGGATTAAGAATATGTGAGAAGTAACTTTTGAAAAGGGTATGTTGGGGATTAATAGTTCATATTGCTCTCAGTATAACTCAGGTGCTTGAGATTAGCAGCAATCCCTTTCCTGAGTCTGCCTCTTTTTCTTGGTCAGGACTTTGTAGTCTATAGTCTTTAGTCTAGCAGGTTTTGGGGTGTGGCAGTGCCTCTGATTATCACATTCAGGGCTGATTCTGAGTGTCAGCCCCCAGGTAGGCTGGGCCTTCCACCGCCTGGCTGGGTTTTAGGGCTGCTGGTATTCTGGAGCCCGCAGGGTGCCCCCTCCCACTCCTGGCAGAGGTTCCTGCCAGTGGAGAGCACCCAGCTCCCCTGCTGGGCTTCCTGCAACTTTGCCAGTCCCTGTGACCACTGGCCCTGCCCCCGCAGTTCCGGGAGGAGGCTGCCCTGTCTGTCAACACTGTCAGGGGTCCGTCTACACTGTCCCGCCCTTCAGGGGCGGGCACCACTCCTCCAAGCCAACCAGCTCTCCGAGGAGTCCTTTAAGTGGCCTCTGTGGTGAGCCCCTCCCAGGCATGGGAGGTGAGGCCTTTGTCTCCGGCAATGGGGAGTCAGTTGCCCCGCTACTAGTTCCGGGCTCGCTGCTTGGAGTTTCCTTGGAGCCTGGGGGCCTGTGTGGTTGTGCAGGGCTGGGCCTCCCCCTTCACAGGGGCTTCTAGCTGCTTTTTTCCTGGTGGCACAGCAGCACCTTTTTCGGCCCTCTCGCCACCCCAGCCGGTGCACTTCCCCACTCCCCGGCTCAGGCTTCCCGCAGGACTCTTCTCCTCTGCCTCTAGCCCGGAGAGGAGCCTCCTCTCCCCGTTGCCGGAGTGAGTCTCTCACACAGTCCCTCCCCTGCAAGAGTTCAATTCAGTGTTCCCTACGATTTGTCCTTGCTGCCCGCACTTCACTGTTGAGACTTCTAGTCCCCAGGGAGTCAGGAGCTGGGCTCAGTCAAATGCGCCCCTCTGGGCAGAGCCGCCACTGCCCAGAGCCGACCTCGGCCTGCCGGCTGGTCAGTGCGGAACACCTCACCTACTGTCTTGCTGTCCTTCTGGTCTCCTCTCCCTCTGGGTTGTACTCCCCTGTGTCCAGATGCTGACTGCTCCAATTCTTAGGGTCCTGAAGAAGTCTCACGCTCCCTATCTTGTCCTCCAGCTGTTCTGGTACTCAAGAACACCATCAGCACAGCTCTCTACTCTGTTGCCATCTTCTCTCTCTGCCTTTCGTTAATATCTTAACACTACTAAATTCAGAAAAAATGTGAGAAATGCCTTGTAATTATAGTAAATTTTAATTTTTAGAAAATTTTGTAAATCATTGCAAAGAATATGTGAGAAATAAGTTGATGGTAAACTTGGCTGTTTGATTTTAAGTGCCCCTAAGAAAATGAAGAGAAGAGAAGGGGGGGAAAATCATGCCATTTTTAACTCCAGAAAATAAATAGCTTCATTATACATCAGTGCCTAAAATATACGTGAGTGAATATTAGAATTGTAAGTTAATTAGGGAGGGAAAGAACTGTGCTTTTACAAGATATTGTTTTGGATTGGGCTAAGGAAATTTTTTCTACTATAAATTTAGAATGAATCCCTAACTCTAAGCAGAGTCATGGACAAGAATTACCCTATTCATGGTGTGGTAATTAAATAGATCTTTGTTGAAGATCTGTTTCTTTTTAAATCATGTAAGTGAGGCCTAATAAACTAGATTAGTTATAAAAAGAATTTGTATTCATAGCAGAAAAATATTTTACCACAAATATACACTTAAATTTATAAACCATGACACTTTGTGTTAAATATGTTCAGGCTCCAAAGTCCTTGGATTGTATATTCAGATGAGGAGCATCTCAGAGATGCTGCCTGATTAAATGATCAAGTCTTCAGATGCTGATCTACATGGTTTGATTTTAAGTGGCCCTAAGAGAATAAAAAATGATCAGTAACTTCCTACTTTGTGCTGCCTCCCAAATGCTGATTCTTGCTTTTTTAAAAGAGAAGCTAAATGGGGATTTCCACCTTGATTATTATATTATGTTTTGGGATTTTTCTATACCATCTTATTTTGAATGCAAACATGATGCATTTTATTCTCTGTCCATACAGGAGATTGCAATAAGAATTAGATGAAAACAAATCTGAGTATAAAACTCAATTCTTCTAAATGTGTGACCTCAGGCAAGTCACTCTAGGACTGGGGTTTGGATTTGGAGTTTTATTATCATTTACAAAAGATTTAATATTTTATTCACCCCTAATTTATCTGCTTCATAAGTCCTAAAAGGCAGCTCTTGGCATGTTTCTTTCTTTCTTTTTGTTTGTTCGTTTGTTTGTTTACAATGGCACACAAAGACTTAGGAAAATGAGTTATGCATGCTCATAATTAAATCCTCTTTATGTAGATGAACAAAGCAGCCCAAGATCAATGTGGGAAACCTGGCATTTGTCCATGAGCGCTAGTCACTCAACTTCAGCTGCCTCATGGCATGATGAAGCTATGTGGTATAGCATCCAGTGTTATGTGTCATGTACTTTTCAGCTTGAGTAAATCTAGATAAAAATAAAAGATTAAAAAGAATGGCATCTCATGACAAGCTTAAGGATAGAAACTGTGAAGTAATGAAACGACAGCCTGTGGTGTGTGTGTATATGTGAGCATCTTCTGGACAGGCAGTAAGAAGAGAAGAAATGAGACCCAAGTTGGCATTCAGATAGAGAACCACCAAATTGTGAATATGTGAACTGGGAAGAGACACTGGGGCACTTGTCTCAGGGTTGATGTGTCTCTTCACTTGCTTAAAAACCCTGTATTAACCTCTCTGTAGGAAGCTATCTTGCAAGAAAATACCAAGTTTCATCAAAACCTAATGCCATAACCTTCATTGCATCCAGACCCACAATTGCAGTCCTGTCACAGCACACTTAGAGTGAGGGACAAGTATAGAGATGGAGAGGGGAGGAACTGCCTTAAACATAGGTGAAAGACCAAGGTTTTTGCTAAATTGTATTAGTGATAATCTGGAAAATACATATAAGAATTTTAATGGTACTAAACCAAAAGGATGAAATATAACATTTGGCCAAATATACTATTATTAAGAAATTCTTCTTCATCCAAAAACTCAGCAGTCTGGACAGTCCAGACAGATTGGACTCCATATACTACCTGAAACAGCTGGGAGTGTTTGACTAAAACCTGAACACAAGAATGGTCTATAAGTTGAGATGCCAGAAGTAGCCTGAAGAAATGAGAAATGCAAAAAGGCTTAGAAAGAGAGGAATGTTGGAGTGAATTTATTGTTTGTTTTTCTTCTCCTACCTCTCCTACTTTATCTCCTGGTCAGATGAAAATGACATGTCTTTCTCAAGGTGCTGAGAAATGCATGGGTGGGCAGGATTTGAAAACTCTCTCATAGTTATCTCCTTTAAGTTAGTGATAATGGCGGGAGATGCTGCCATTGAATTGGACTTTCTCATTTCATTGGGAATGTTGGAATGCCAGGATGATAAAGGCCAAAGGGAGCCATTTAACTGCTAAAGACAAAGTGTGTATGATTACTGTAATGAGCAGCAGATCCAGAGTGGCAATCAGAAAGTTTTGTTATGTAGAGGTCTTTGGGAATGGCTAATTAATCTCAGTGTTCCTAGGACTGAAAAAAAAAGGTTATCAGTTTATTGTCACAGATTAGCTTCCTCAAGACCAAACTCTGAGACAAGATTTGCATTTTGAAATTTTATTGGGAAGCACACTTAGAGGAGTAAAGGAAGCAGAATTAGGCAAAGGGAGAAGTTGAACTGTAATATAGTCACAACAGAAGCTGAACTATAATGTAGTCACAATAGAGGCTATAGCCACTTCTACAGTGAGTTCTATAGCCGAGATGGACCTGCAGAGTATTCTGATTTTGAGGAAGCTGCCTGGCCTTTATATTCCTGCACTGGTCTGTCATTGGATATAGGCTGCCCCTAGGAAAGGACATGATATTGGGCAAGGGAGCTCTATCTGCAGGCACAGGGAAGTGCCTCAACTAAGGGACTTAATTGAGAACTGTTGACTGCCAACACTCTCAACAACTAGGGGAGTAAATGCTTCAGTCTTAAACATAGGGGGTGGTCTTTTGAGAGGTGCCTCAACATACCTATAATACCTACTGAAGTACTAAAGTCTATATTAGTAGGGGGGAAATTTAGGTCAAAAAAGAGAGACACGGCATGAGTTATCATAGTGAGAATTATAGTTTCTCCCCCTGTCCCTAAACCTGATTGAACCAGGTCACAAAAACAGAGCCCTTTGAATAAAGGGGATATTGGGTTCCCTGAAAGGAAGATCCCTGTGCCATTGCCATATATATGCTATAAACCTGCCTTGAAATCTTCCTCTAAGGAATTTGGAACCATTTATAAGAGTGACCATGGACTGGGGAATGAGAGATAGCTATATCAGGGATTGCCAGACAAAGGCTCAGAGTTGATGCTATTCTTATAGTTCTCAAATGTCGCTATGTCCCTACCAATGAGAATTGTGGCCAGAGGTTAGGTGACTAATAGAATTATAGGCTGAAACTATTATTATTTACCAAGTTCTGGAATTATGATTGGGATAGACACACTCAGCATCCAGCAGGATTCCTACATTGGCTCCTGTACCCATGGAATGACAATCATTACAGTAAAAATAACCAAGTGAAAATCCCTGGATCCTGAAACTTCTCCACCCTACCAGGATAATAAACCAAAAGCAGTATTCCTTTCCTAGGTTAACTATAAATATTGGTGTCGACATGAAAAAATTGCAAAATGCTTGGAAAGATTATTTTATCACATTCTCACTTAATTTTTTGGTCTTACAAAGAAGGCATCTGAGTCTTGGAGAATGGGTGTGGATAATCACACAGGTAATTGGGTGTTGACTCTCATTTTGGCAATTGTTCCATAGCAATTTCTCTACACCAGTGATCACAAAACTTGGAACCTACCTGGGCAGTAGAAGCTTCTTCCTGACCTCTGGGAAATACCACCTTCCTCGTTTTGCTCCTGAGTCTATCCAATAGTTTTACAGCTTAATTCCATGTATGGGATCTCTCTTCTGCTTGAAACACCTAGAGTGGGTTTGCAGGCTGAATTCCCTGGGAAGCAGCCTAAAAGAGATTAACATGCAGGATAATTATATTATGCAAGGAAAGGATGAAAGCAGGATTGGGCAGAGGGAGAAGTAGGGCTGCAATGTAACCTCAATCAAAGTCTCAGTCAACCCACATGGAGCTGTGAAGCTGGGATAGCCCTTCACAGTTGTCCTAAGATATAGGAAGTTGGATTAGGCCTTTACGCTCTTATATTTATCAGTTATTGAATGGGTAGGAGAGAATGACCTTTGTAAGGGGACTCTTTAGCTGAGGCAATCCCTATAGGGAGCTGAAAGCAGAGGGCTATCCATCAACTGGGGAAGTCTTTCAATATTCAAATGAGACATGGATTGTGCACAAATCACATCCACTAGAAGAGTGAAGTGGGAGGAAGGAGAGTGTTAGGGACAAAGTCACACATGATAAAGAGATGATTCTACATTTTAGGGTCAGCTCATCTTTGGTAACTGGAAGGCACTTGACCAGACTCCACAATGGCTGATCCCATGGCATAATGGGTATTTTCCCACTCAAATGACCAGGTCTCTGTAGTCCTCCGCTTTGCAAGCTCATTTTATGCATAAACAGAGAACTTAAAAAGCAATATTTATGCCCATTCTTGTTATAAACTGACTATAAGCAATATGATTGTACTATCTTCTGTTTCCCAAACAATTTCAGAGAAAAAGCTTCTAAAACATCTCCTTTATGCCTACAATGAATATCTCCTTTGTAATTGCACTTATCAAAACAGCCTGTCCCACATCCTCCCTCCCGACCCTGACTCTTCAGGGGAAGAAATGTGAGCTAATGAGGGAGAGCAGGAGAATGGAGTTTAGCAAAAGAGCTGAAGAGATGCCTTGAAGACATTGAAAGCAAGCTTGACCAATTGCACCCTTCCTTAAAAATGCATGGAGATGATCCAATTAGTTGGAGAGCAGATTTTCCCCCCTGCATTTGTAAGAAAATGAACAATGAGGAAACACTGGCTGAAGTGTCTAAGTCTGAATATCAAGAGATTCCCTAGAAAAGAGGGAAATAATATTATGGATGACAGGAGGTAAGGGCATCAGGAATTTATCAAGAATACTGAGACAGATTTCAATGATGCAGTGAGGGAAATTTATGAACAAGTGACTGGGAGAAAGAAAAACTCAGAATGAAGAATTATATTAAATTTGTTTGTGCCTGAGTTGACAGGGGTGTGGAAGAAGAAAAATAGCATATGTATAGAGTCTATGTGAGATACACTGCCTCAGAACAGGGGGGCTATATGAAGCTGGCTGCTCCTGTGACATCATTCCATGGGCTCTAGGAAAGCCTCTCTTACTCTCTGTTCTTGCTGCCTCCCAAGCATCTTTGAAATTCACAGTTAGAAATTACTTAATTATGTGTTTTTTCCCTATAATTGTGTTTTGAAACTTACAGCACTTAGGAAGAATCTGACTTTGTGGCTGTATTCTGTAAACACTTTCTGATTATTTTGAGAATGTGTATCTCCTTAAGAGTGGAAGTGTAACATTTCATATTTAGTAAGGAATAACTACATGTGACATGTGCTTTACTTAGGTATTTGAGAGGACAGGACATGCACTTGAGATATAGGACATTAGAACAAAGAGTGCCAAAAAGAGAAAAAGCTCACCAATGGTCTGGAAATATCTGTACTTACTATTTTCCCATGCAGCTTTAGACCATGGGAAAATAGTGTGGTGATGTCAGTGTTGTGAGTTCAAATCCCAAACTGAACTTAGTTTTTATAGTTTAATGTTATAATATTTGTAAACATAAACCACAAGTTAAAAGTTACAGTATTCATAGTCATATAACTGTAAATCACAAGCTAAAAGATGATTTAAGTAGAAAATATCTCCCCTTGCCCTGGCTAGTGTGGCTCAGTGGATTGAGTGCTGGCCCACAAACCAAAGGGTTGCCACTTTGATTCCCAGTCAGGACACATGCCTGTGTTGTGGGCCAGGTCCCCTATTTGGGGGAGTTGAAGAGATAACCACTTATTGATGTTTGTCTCCTTTCTTTCTTCCTCCCTTCCCCTTTCTTTAAAAACAAATAAAATCTTAAAAAAAAAAAAGAAAATATCTCTCCCTTAATTCCACCACACTAATAGAGCAACTGCTTTCATTTTGTATTGCCTTCTAGTATTTGTTCTTATAAATATTTAAAATAATTTTTATAATTACAAGGTATTTTATATTTTTATTTTTACATGAAATATTTTTTCTATGATGCTACACAGTCTTAATAATTATAGTTTTTCATGGGTTTCTGTACTATGATTTACTCAATTGTATTCCTATAAGACAAGTGTCCTGGTTTGTAATTTTTGTACTATAGAGCATTCTCAAATTTAGAAAAGACAAACTACTTGATCAAAAGGTTATAAATGTTTAAACAGCTTTTTAGATATTAGACAATTGCTTTCCAAACTGTTTGTGGCAATTTAAAATCCACCAAGCATTTCCACCTCTCTTGCCAGCATTGGGTTTTATCATTTTAAATAGTTCTATTATTTTAATGATGTAAAATGTGACTTTACTGCTTTATCATGTACTATTGTTTTGAGAATTGACAAGGTCTAATGGGTTATCCATGTGTTCAAAAATTTCTCATAATAAACATTAAAAAATATACATGTAACAATTTTACAAAAAATTGTAGGAAGTGTGCAAAACCTTTATCTTAATACAGCAATTGGAAACATTGTGCCAGATAGTTTTATTATTTTCTCTATATATATACAGGTATATTTATAAGTATTTTTCTTTCTGAACCATTTGAACATATGCTGAATGCATCATACCTCTTTACCCATCAGCAATATTATATTGTATTCCATTTCCTGAATTTGATAATTGCACCATTGTTACATAAGAAAATATTCTTGATTTTAGGAAAAGCACATTTAAATTTAATCTCATGTAAAATTTGTATTTCAATTTTACATATTATTTTAATAATATATTTAATAAAATAGAACTTCTTTTTGTTGTTGTTGTTGTTCAGGAACCAATTCATGACATGCATACACTTAGGTACTGTGTTTCTTTAGTTTCTTTCTTTCTTTTTTTTTTTTAATTTTATTGTTGTTGTATTACATCCATCCCCTTTTTGCTCCCTTCTGTCCCCCTCCCTCTTTAGTTTCTTTTAATAGGGCACATTTTCCCAACATTATTTGTCTTTTGTGTTACTGACATTTTCATAGAGTGAGGACCAATCATTTTGCAGAATATCCATCAGTGATCTGGTAAATGTTTAACAGATATGTTTCTGAAAAAAAACCCCTGCCATATAGCTTTTACCAATTTGCATGATATGAATATTCCCATATGTTAAGCTACCAATGTGATCTTGGTGAGAGTGCCATTGGAAAAACCTGTGCACAGTTAGCTCTCATGAGTTGTAGGCATGAGTCAACTCTAGCACATCATAGAATGTCCCTCAATTTGGCCTTTTCTGCTTGTTTTCTCAGAACTAGAATAGATTATACATTTTTATCAGGAAGGCCAATGAAGTGATGTTATGTTCTTTGTACACCATGTCAAGAAACCTGTAATCTGATACTGTGTGTGTGTGTATAATGTAATTTTATTTCTTCTCAATATAGGAAATGGATGGAAGTGAGGATAAGGGAATTCTCTGAAACAGAGGAATGAAGTCAGGTCCCCAAATATCTATTAACCCCACATTGTAGGCTTGAGAAGGCTCTGAGTTGCTCAGTTTGAAAATCACTGTTGTAAATGGAGGATGAGGTTTTATTTTTAAAGGGCATGGAGGTTGTGCCCTAATTATTCATGAAGGTTGTGCAATGTTAACAGGAAAGATTTGTTTACTTATTATTAATATCATGCCTGCCCAGTGTGCCAACCTAAATATACCAGTGGGACACACTTTCATTTACATCTGTTTAATTCAAATATATTTTAATTAAATAGATCTGCATATCAGAGATCAGTTTCTCCTCATTAAATAATCTTATTTTCATTTCTTCAAGAGTGGTATATTTTGGCTTATTTTACTTCTGTGACAATAAATATGTCAAGTAATTTGCATGTATCTAAATTTGTCACCTGTGAAAAAGAAAGATGTTGCATTCATTGATCCCTGGGTTTATATGAGAAAGTACTTTAAAATTCCAAACCAGGTTCCCAAAGGGAGAGAGACTAGCTTAAGTCACCATAAAATAACTACTGGACTGTCACTCCACACTCTCTGAACTTCATCTTCCTCAAGTTGGAAAGTTCTAAGTGAGCTCAAACCAAAGGAAAACACTTCCTCAGCTCTTATCTATGGAAATCTGTTCTTCCCCAAGATTCACAACAATGTCATATTTTGTTTTCTTTAGGTTCTCATGGTTCTTCCTATTATTTCAAGACTTTCAATAGCAAAAAAATGACGGGACAAAAATAATGACTATATCAAATTTCTCATTTGCAGATAAATTGGTTTTATGAATGCTGAAATATTAGCTGAAATGCAGCAATTAAAGTTTTAAAAATTATGCTTTGCCCTTTCAAAAAGGAGTATGTATTTATACTTCAATGGATTGATAGATTTCAACATTATAGATCTCATAAGTAGATTTTCATTCCAGTTTATAGATTATTTACATATATTTAAAGATGAATACTCACATATTAATGATAAATCTGAAAGAATGACATGCTTATTTAACACTGGATATAGGGTCCATCCCAAAAGTACTCTATTAGTGGCACAAACTGTTTTATTTGTTTATTTGTTTATTTATTTATTTAAGATTCTATTTATTATTTTTAGAGAGAGGGAAAGGGAGGGAGGCAAAGAGGGAAAGAAACACCAATGCATGGTTGCTTTTCACCTGCTTCCAGCTATGGACCTGGCTGGAGACCTGGCTTGCAACCTGGTTATGTGCCCTGGCTGGGGAATTGAACCAGTGACATTTGGGTTCACAGCTGGCACCAAAACTGTTTTAATTACGTTGATATTGGCTCCATACTTTCGGGACAGACCTCATATTATTCAAGGATGCTAAATGATATTGATGTGGATATTTAGTTATTCACCCTTTCAAAGGTTGCAATATAGAAGGAATATTACATTTTGGTTAAATACCAAGACTAAAACCAACTTTTAGTTATCTTTAGCATTCTACCCCTGTTCCAGCCTTTTATTAAGTCTTTTTTGAAATTACTTTTGAGGTACACCTTTGCTGAGAAAGCTGCTAAGGCCTTTGCCACAGTTGAAACACCTCAAGTACATAAATCCTGTACTGGCATGCCATGCTTCATCTCCCTTTGTTGCTATTGTCTCATCTCACTTTTCCATTGGGAGAATATACACATTTCTCAGTAGCTTCTCTCTGCTTTCAATTTTAGATGTGGTCATTGACCACTCATTTTTTTTAATGGGGTCAAAAAAGTAAATAAACAAATAATAGAAACAAGGAAGCATTAGGTAAATTTGACAATTCCTACCAGTCACATTATGGAGAAATAAGTCGCTGGAAATACAAATAGAGGACATGAAAACCCTGGGTACAATGCAAGTCAAATAATTCTTCACAATAGCTTAAGGCCATATTAACAAAACAAAGGAGAGAAAAAAACAAAGGAGAAAACCAAGATAAAGGACTAAAAAAGTCTTATAATCCCTGTAAAGTCAGAGGTCATGGTTTTTTTGTTTGTTTATTTCTTTCTTATGATTTAGTGCTGAACACTTAGTATGTAGATAATTACATGCAAAATTAAACTATCCTATAGCAGCCCAATTCCTCAGGTCATACCAAACAATTATCCTCATTTAATAAAACTCTAGAGAAAGGAACCCCCATGTTTCCCTCTTCATATTGTCTTTCTGTGATATTTGGTGACTAATTCTTTCAACAAAGATTTATTGTCTTCTATAAGGCACTTGCCATAAAGATATAAACAAGATAACCTGGATTCAACTAGCCTCAGGGTCTTGTTAAATTTCAAGTCCTGGTCATTGTAGCTGCTGATTGGCCTAGATAGAACAGCCTCTGACACATACAAAGGGTCAACCCAGTGTTCTGATGTATTTATGCAAAATGGTATTGCTCATATGCTTGTAAATCCTTTTATGTTCTTTCAAAGAATCAGAGTTCCTTGAATATAGAACCCAAAGTTAAGGCTCTATTCATTTTAAATGCCTCTAAATAAGATGATTAGAATCATCAGGCTAATTTCAGTATGTATAAAACCAAGCAATTCTGAGTAAATAATTTCTCAGTTTCCCCCATCCCCATCTCTAAGCACCATATATATTTTCATTATGGATGCAGAAAGAAAAATGTTACAAATAGCTTCACACAAAGAATAAATGGGGTAAGTCTAGATTTTTCCCAAGTCTGTAGGTCAGTGACCTGCAGTATAGCATGCAAAAGGAAATGTTTGGAATAATATCAGCCAATAGTTTATAACTGCAGAAGAATTTCTTAGGTAAAACATAATTTTCCTTCTCATATAAATATATGCCTCCTTCACCCCTTAGATGATTTCAAATGAATCCATTTTCAATGAGCTGTGATTTTCAGAGGCTGAGATGCACATTAGAGAGATTATTTTAGAAAAAAAAAAACTAATTTAAAAGTTTCCTGTATTATTCAGGGCCCCAACAGGAAACAGGTGATGCTCTTGAATAAGGATAGTTTAAAGAAGGATTAAAAAGATTAATAAAGGCACTATTTACAAAGATATGGGTGGGATATTGGGGAACCATAAAACATTCTCCAGGAGCCACCACAGAATCTACCTACCAACACAGAAGTAACATCTGTGCAGTTACCAACACTAAAGCTACCAACACAGGAGACTTTAGTGTTGGTAACAGCAAAGATGTTACTATTCTCTGACCTAAAGAAAGTTGAGAAAGCACTTACAGGAGGGACAAATGGAAGGTAACCCGGTGCACTTTTCCTATTAGTTATAAACCATTCAATTCAGGCTATAGCTCAAAGAGATTGCAAAATCATCTTTTTCCTTGAGTCATACCTCCAATTTTATAGATTTATGTATGCCTCTATTGAGGCTCTGTTTTGCACCAGGCTCTATCTGGTGTGAATAAAACAAACAAAATTCCTGCCTTCATTGAACCTATATTCTATCAGTAACTATTTCTATCAATCAGGGGTCATTTATTTATAAAAGAAACTCATTCAAGTCAGAAATTAAATAATATATATCTTGTTAGAAATCCTTCTCAATTGTTGTAAATCTGTTGGGCATCTGCTCTCTGAGCTCCCTATTACACCTCTCTTCTTTCTCCTATCTCCCCTCTCTTCCTACTTATTTACCTACCTAATTCAATCTCAATCCCTATATCTCCTGTTCACTGGGAAAGAAAAATGGTTTGCTTCTCCAGATGTCCCTCTGAATCTGTTCTTCTCTCTTCTGTATTAAAGAGACTTCATTTTAAGAGCTCTTAATTTCCACTTCTCCATATTTTTGATTTGCATGTACCTTGATATCTACTCTTAAATTTACAGGTACTACAGTATTTATTTCATTCTAGACCAACTTTCTTAAATTTGGAGTGCTCACAGAATTGTCTGCAGACCTTGTTAGAAATGCAGAAGTGTAGACGATACCCCCATAGATAGGGATCATAAATGTATTAGTTTCCTAAGACTGCCCTAATAAAGTATTACAAACTGGGTGGCTTAAAGAACTGAAATGTATTGTCGCATAGTTCCAAAGGCTAGAAGTTTGAGATCAAGGTGTCAGCTGGGCCGTGTTTCCTCTAGAGAGCTGGGGAAGGAACTATTCCTCTCTCTTAACTTCTGGTGTTTCCTTAGTTTGTGGCAGCATAACTACAGTCTTCACAGGGTGCTCTCCCTGTGCAAGTGTTCGTGTCCAAATTTTTTTCTTTTTATAAGGATACTAGTCATATTGGATTATGGGACCACCATACTCTTACTTAACAACCTCATTTCAAATAAGGTCACATTTTAAGGTACTGGGAGTTGGGATTTCAACATATGGGTTATGTGGGGGACACAAGTTAACCCATAACCATAGATAGATTAACAGAAACTGACATTTTTACATGCTGCATTAGAAACCTCTTAGACTGCTGCTTATAATTTTGTTCCCACCTTGGATTCCAGTAGCCTGATGCTAACCAGTTCTAAGCAGATTTTGATTCATTTCATTCAGGTTCACCTGCACAGCACCTCATCCCCAGTCAGCATCTCCTACTTTTTTCCCCAGATTTCTCTAGAACAATAGCATAGAATGCCTGCTGCAGCCCACTCAACAGTGACACATGAATAACTCAAATATATGGAAGAATACTCCATGGACAACCCTTGACCAGTGAGGAGTGAAATATACAATGAATAAAAGCTTCTGCCTCTCATCTTTAGGTAAACAGGTCTGAGACTCACTCTCTTAGGGTTTTTAGAGATCTCAAAATCAACCACCAGTGACTAATAGCCATGTCCAACTTGATAATTCATCTTTATATTGTTTTTATCCTTCCCTTTTATTTCTTTTAAATTCTAACTCCTATTTCCTGAGTTCACTTCCCAAATAAACTACCTGTATCAAAATTTTTGCATATAGGAGACACTGATCTAAGATACAAGCTTTTCAGGAGATCCTGATGTAAGCAAGACACAAACCAATCTTTGAGAAATTCTCCAAAATTTCATACAAAAGAGAATAGGTTAAAATCATATTTTAATGTATTTGTTAACTATAAATATGCAAGAAAGAGCCTAAAGTCAGGGGATATATGAGCAGAAGTCCAAAACAACAGTAAATCTCAGAATGAGGAGCAAACCACCTTCTATGACAGAAGCTAACAAACAAGTGTCCAGATACTGTCAGTAGCACTATCTGTCCTCAGAAAATAATTGGGTGATGAGTCAATGTGAATCAGTTCTCAAAATCTCTTTGTGTGTACACTAAAAACATGTAGTTTGGGACCTTGTAAATGTGGGGCAGATGCTTCCACCCCTTTCAATGCAGCAAGGTCTTTTGAAATTCCAGAGGCAGTCAAGAGGTGGGAAGGTCAGCAGGCTAATAGCCTGCAGGAACTTTGTCAGTGAGAACTCTATATTCTAGTGTTGAAGCCTCATTTGAATTAACCACCAATTTTCAACAGCCTTTAACTTGGTGGAACAGATAGCCTAACCTGGACTTTCTGTTTTTCTACTAGGTTGACAGGAGAGCCAGTTCTCTCTGATACTGACTTGCCGATTTAAAAAGCCAAATAATTATTAACCTGAATGGCTAAGTGGAAAGGATGACAAGTCTGGACTCTAAATATCAGAATTTAAAATCATGCTACAGCAGTCAAACATGTTGGGGGTGAAAATCTCTGGGGGTAAAGACAAATACAGTTAATCCTTGAACAACGCGGTTTTGAATGGCATGGGTCCACTTATATGTGTTTTTTTTTTCCCTATATATATATAGTTGGCCCTGGCCAGTGTGGCTCCATTGGTTAGAGCGTCAGTCTGTAACCAAAGAGTTGTGGGTTTGATCCCTGGTGAGGGTGCTACAAGAAGCAACCAACCAGTGTTTTCCCCTGGTTGGGGAAACACATTGGTATTTCTTTCTATCTCTTCCTCTTTCCCTTCCTTTCTCTATAAAAGCAATTAAAAAGTGTCTCAGGCATGAATGTGTGTGTGTGTGTGTGTGTGTGTAGTTCGCCTGATATCTGCCCAGATTTTACATCTGCTTATTTAACCAATTGTGGATCAAAAACATTATTTTCAGTTTTCAGTCTGTGTATACAGAGACTCTACTGTATACATTGTTGTATACATGGTTGCAGGCCATTTTATATAAGGGATTTGGGCATCTATGGATTTTGGTATTTCTTGGTGGTCCTGGAGACAATTTCTCACTGATATTGAGAGATGACTATAGTTAAGCTTTAGGGGAGTCTTAAGTTATATGTAGATTTTTTTTACTGCTTGGGTTTGACATTCCTACCACCCTCCATTTTCAAGGATCAAAATAAACTGAGAAAGATAAATGAAAACATTGAATTTATATGTATGTATATGTATGTGCATTTTCTGTGTTTATAAAATAGCAGCACTATCTTAACCAAGGATGAAGTGTTTAATGTTCAGAATACTTGTTTGTGCATGGATGGCTCAACATGGAGGAAAAGAATGAACAAGAAAAAATGAAACATTACAAGGGCTGACCAGGAAGGCTGTGCCTAACCAAAGACCCTAAATCTACTGGAAATGGATTTTATACTGTTCATGTTGCACTTGAAAGGGTTTGGGCTTGGGAAGATTTGGGTCTATATCATATCTCCCCCATTTATCAGCCAACTTAACTTCTATAGTAATACTGCCTTGCAGGGTTATGGGGATTAAATGAGGGATTATATAAAAGGCACACAGCTTAATTCTTAGCCATTCAATAAATGGTGTACATTATAGCAATTTTTATAAGTAAACTATTCTTGTGGGCTATAATTTAGTATACACAGTTTGAGACAACTGTAAGTGAATAACAATAAAAATGATTTTAAAAAGTACCATTTACAACAACATTAAAAATTAATACTTAGATGTAGAAAAAGACTTGGGATTTCATGAAGTGGGGGGTGGGATGAGTAGAGGATGGCAAAGGGGGAAAATTGGGACAACTGTAATAAAATAACAATAAAAATGATTTAATAAAAATATGTTATTTAGTTGAATTTGTTGAAGGGAATGAAATGGATTTTTTGTTTTGGACTATGTACTTGAACCTGGGCTTCAGTGCAGTCACATTCATTGTCCCATATTTGGTTAGAACATCTATGAGTGTTCCCTTTCATAAGTCCCCTATGTGACTAGTTTAATGAAATATGAACTGTCTTCATCTGGTGTTTCCCCAAAAGAATATGTCATACAGAACAGTTCAATTCAGGCCCCAGAACTTCTCCTAAATTCTACTATGTCTAATAGTGTTAAACAGACAAATACAATAGCCAGAAAGGAAAAAGCATTGATGTGTGTGTCCCCCTCCCCTCTCGGGCTTTTTTTTTTTTTTTTTTTTTTTTTGACACCTGGCATAGGCTGTGCTCTCAACCTTCACTCTGCTTACTGACCTGAACTTCAGTGGTCTGGAGGCAAGCTCATACACTCCCTGGTAATGAACTTGCCAATGCAAGCTGATTCTTATTGAGATACATGTGTTGCAGTTTCCCCAGGAAGCTCAGCAAATACAGGTTGCAGTCCCTTTTAAAACCTGTGATTCAGACACTTTCTCTTTGGGATGTGCTGCCTTTTTTGCCCCTTCCCCCAGTACATTGAAAACTCAGAGGAGCGTGGGACTACCAAACCCTTTTGATCTAGTCCAGAGTTGCCACCAGATCTTCCCATTGCCATTGCCAACCTGTTATGTCTCTTCCTATTTTTTTCACTTCCATCCAGAAAAGAAATTTAAAATATTGCAGCTGTTTCTGAAGAAGCAAACTTCTTAAGCTTGTTTATCATTTCTCCTTGTGTCTGAACCAATAAACTCCACCACATAGTTTCTTAATAGAAGAAGCTGTCATTTAAACTCTCTGGATTTCAGTTTCTCTATGACATAAGGAGTTGAGAATCTATGACCCCTTCAAAACCTTAATAATTGCTCTTTATCTTCTTGTACACACAGAATGTACCAGAAGGTATCTATATACATATAGGTTCTATTTTGATAACCAAATAGAGAAGCAAGATATTGAAGAAGTTCCCTGATTAGATTTTGCCAATAGGGAGGAAGTGGATTCAGAGAAAGAGGTGTTTTTTCTTCCTCCATATGCCACTAGCTACTGCCTTTGGGAAAATAATTTAAGCTATTTTAAAGCAAAATGTGGATGAGACACATTTTGAATCTATGATCAGACACATGGATTCTTCTGAGAGCTATGGTAGGGCACAGGTGATAGGTGAGAGAACAAGAGCAGGCATCTGTTATCATTGACCAAATGGCCAAAATAAGTAAGAAAATTAAGATCAGATTGGACATGGATCAGGAGTCAAGTTGAAAGAGGTTTTATCCTCTTTTCCTGTAGGAATCTTTAGAAAGTTTAAGGGAAAGCAGAGGCATTGACACTAGAACACACAGCCTCCTGAGAGATTCTAGCCTTGGAATAAGGCAGACCAGAAGGGAGTCTGTAAAGGGATGTAATAGTGCGAGCTGAGGGCATGGAAGCCAGGCTGGGTGATTTGACCAGATCTACCCTTCAAACTTCTCATCTGCAAGATTAGCAAATTGGATTACTACTCTCTAAGACCCTATAGTTTTTTTAAGAATAATTTTTAATTTTCAATTACAGTTGATGTACAATCATAATAGTTTCAGGTGTACAACCCAGTAATGACACATTTATATAACTTACAAAGTGGCCCCCCTGATAAATTTGGTACCTATCTGACACCATACATAGTTATTACAGTATTATTTTCTATGTTGTACTTTAAATCCCCATGATTATCCCATAACTATCAATGTGTACTTCTTAGTTTCTTCATCTTTTTCACCCATCCACAACCCCCACCTGGCTACTGTCAAAATGTTATCTACATCTGAATAGGCTTCCTGCCTGCTTGCATATTTATTATTTATTTTTAGATTCCAGATGTAATTAAAATTATATGATATGGCTTTCTCTGTCTTACTTATTCAGCACAATACCCTCTAGGTACATCCATGTTGTTCAGATGACAAGATTTCATTCTTTTTTATGGCTGAATCATACTCATTGTCTATGCATCACTTCTTTATCCACTCGTCTATAAATAGACATTTAGGTTGCTTCTATATCTTGACTATTATAAATAATGCTGCAATAAACATATGGAGGTACAGAGTGCATCCGATAAATTGTCAATAACTTTGCATCTTTTTATTTCATGTGTTTCTTACTAATTTTGAAAAACTATGTTTCTAAGGTTATGATTTAACATCATTGTTATAGATATAAAGTATTAAATTCTGAAAGCAGCTGTCATGTTGAAGGAATATGATATTAGAGCAACTGTAATGTCTAGACTGCATGCAAGGTGAACTGCTAAGGAAATTGTGGACTTCAATAACATCCCTTTATGTACAGTTCACAATATGAAGGTGTTTGATGCTGATCTTGATGTCACCACACCAACAAGGAAAACATGTAGGGCACGCAAGGATCACACAAGTCCAGATATTGTACACAGAATCCAGGAGATCATCAATGAAGATCCAGGAAAGTCAATGTTCTCCATAGCAAGAGAACTGCAGATGTGGGATGCAACAGTTCACAAGATTATTACTGAAGATACCAGATACAGATTGTATGTTCTTAAAAGAGACCAGTTTATGACACAGCAGAAAAAGGAAAGGTGCTTTGAAAAAGGAAGGACACTGCTAACAAAATTGGAAAATCCTAGAGGTAAAAACCTTCTGCTTTTCTTCTTCCGTGAAAAGAATTTTCAGCAGGACCAAATAGTCAATAGAAGACACAACAGGAGGCTCTGTGAGAATCTTAACGAAGTCCCAATTGTCATGAAAATGAAATTTCCTGCTACGGTGATGGTGTTAGGTGTTGTCAGCAATGTAGGAGATATCATGACCCTGCATTTGTTTCTACAAGGCTTGAAGGAGACTGCTGATGATTACCTTGATGTTTTGAGAGAATTAGTTGTACCATGGATGAAGCAAGTTGCAAATGGACGTCATTTTATCTTCCAACAAGATGGTGCACCAGCACATAATGCCAAAAGGGTGCAAGAATGTCTCATTGTATATGTTCCTGAATTCTGGTCAAAGGAAATCTGGCCACCTAGTTCACCAGATGCAAATCCTTTAGACTATTATGCATGGAGCATTTGTAAGAGAGAAGTTAATAAACAACCTCATTCCAATAAAGAGACTGTTAAAGCTAAGACTGAAAACATTATGATATCTGTGGATAAATAAAAGTTAATTAAAGCCTGTTCCAGATTCCAAAGTCAAATTGGGTCTATTATTGCAGCAAATGGAGACTTTTTTAACAATTAAAACATAATGGCTATGTTTATGTATTTACATATAAGAATAAGTTTATTTCAAAATATAACACTTTTGTGGTATGTTGTTTATTTTACTGAAATTTTGCCACTTTATTGCATGTACCCTGTATGTTTACAAGGGTTATATCTTCTTGATGAATTGTTCCCTTAAGTATTATGAAATGTTCTTCTTGTCTCTTTTTATGGCCTTCATTATAAAATCTATTTTGTTTGAAATAAGTATTGCTACCCCAGCCTTTTTTTAATGTCCATTTGCTTGAAATACATTTTTCCTTCCCTTCACTTTCAGTCTGTGGTGATCTTCTGTTCTGAGGTAGGTCTCTTGAAGACAGCATATATGATTGATCATGTTTTCTATCTACTCAGCTACCCTATATTTTTTATTGGCGCATTTAATCCATTTACATTTAAGGTTTTTATTGATAGATACTTATCCATTGTCATTTTCCCCCTTTGTACCTGTGTTCCTCTCAGTGTATCTCTGTTTCTTTATCTTTTTAAAACACACCCTTTAGAGTCCCTTGCAATGCTGGTTTGGTGGAGGTGTATTCTCTTAGTCTTCTTTTGTCTGGGAAATTCCTCATTTCACCTTCCATTTTGAATGAGACCCTTGCTGGGTAGAGTATTCTTGGTTGCAGGCCTTTGTTTTCTATTATCTGGAGTAATTTTTGCCATTCCCTTCTGGCTTATAGTGTTTCTGTTGAGAAGTCATTTGATAACCTTATCAGAGGATGCATATATATTATTAGCTGTTTCTCTTTTGATGCTTTTAGGATTCTCTCCTTGTCTTTGAAATTTACCATTTTAATTATGATGTGTCTTGGAGTGGGTCTATTTGAGTTAATCTTCATTGGGACCCTCTGTGCTTCCTGAACTTGAATAACATTTTCACTCATCAAGTTAGGAAAGTCTTCTATCATTGCTTTTCTGAAAAGGTTTTCCATCCTTTGTTTCTTTTCTTCTGGTATCTCTATGATACAGATATTATTGCATGTCATGTTGTCCTGCAGCTCTCTTAAAACCTCTTCAATCTTTTTCAGTCTTTTTTCATTTTGTTGCACTGTCTTCCAGCTCACTGATCTGATCCTCTCCTTCCTCTAGACTGCTCTTGATTCATTCTATATTCTTCAAATTGGAAATTGTATTCTTCACTTCCTTCTGGCTCTTACTGATAGTTTCTATGTCATTTTTAAAAAAATTTTTAAAAGATTTTATTTCATTATTTTTAGAGAGAGGGGAAGGGAGAGAGGCAGAGAGAGAGAGAGACATCAATGTATGGTTGCATTTCACCTGCCTCCAGCCAAGACCTGACTGGAGACCTGGTTTGCAACCTGGTTATATGCCCTGGCTGGGGAATCGAACCTGCGACCTTTGGGTTCACAGGCCGGCACCTTATCCACTGTGCTACCAGCCAGGGCTCTATGTCATTTTTAACACGGTGTAGTTCTCAGTAAGTTCCTTGTAGCTTCCCTGGGGTTTTTCATAGTTCCCCTGGGGTTATTTGTAGTTTTCTTTGAGTTCATTGAGCTCACTGAGCTTCTCTATCATCATCATTTTGAATTCCATATCTGATTGTTTGTTTGCATCTATTCCATTTAGTAATCTTTCTGGGGATTCCTCCTTTCCTTTTAGTGATAGATGGTTTCTTTTTCTCCTCATTTTTAGGTTTCTCTTCTTGTTTGCTTTTGCTTTTTAGATTGGCCTTTTTTGAGTTCATGTCTTTTTGGTGTGACCTTCTGTTGTGTAAAGGTGCACTAGCTTTGCTTCCTGGATTCATCTCTGGTGACATCAGATCATTCCATAATCTGAGCCTAGTAAGCCTGTTGCAGTCAAGCAGAGATCCACTGTCTTTGTCTCTGTCCTTCAGTTTTTAATCCAATTGATACAGCTGTGCTCAGCTATCACGTGCATATATTGCTGGGCAGGACCGATTAGCTCTGTTGTAAACTAATCAATCTGTGATCCCTGGTCACCTTAGGCACCACTGAGTAGGACCAATTAATTTAGTTGTAATCCAGTCAGACTGTAATTAGCTGCCAGGCTCAGGCACAGCTAGGCTGGGCAGATTGATTCAGTTATAATCCTATCAATCTGTGATCAACCGCCAGGCTCAGATGCAGGTTGGTGGGACAGACAGATCCAATTGTAGATCAAACAATCTGTGATTAGGCACCAGGCTCAGATGCCGCTGGGCAAGATATATTGATTCAGCTCCAAACCATTGAATCTGTGATCAGCCACAGGCTCAGACAGTGCAGGGCGGGACAGATTGGTTTAGCTGTAAATCAATGAATTGTGATCAGGTGCCAGCAAGGCTCAGGCACCACTGGGTGGGGCAGATTGATTCCATTGGGCAGGGCCACAAGGACCCCTAAAAGGGAAGCCGCTTGGTGTAGCCTAATTGGCCTGAGGTATGGGCCATGAGTCAGCACGGAGATCCTCACCTTTGCTTCCCCACTTCTCTCCCCAAGCATCTCCAGACCACTCTGCTCTCCTTCTGTTGGAGCCCAGGGTAACTGTGTGCCAATGTATCTTTGTTGTGGTTACTTTAGTAGTTCTCTGTCTCCAGGGCTCTCTCAGGATGGTAAATCCTGTGGCTTTCTGCCCTTCTCAGCTGTATGCTGTTTTACTCTCTGCAGTGTTGTTGTAGGCTGGGATACCCATTTGGGGGACCAGAACCCACCCTTCTCAGGTGGGTCCCCCAGCTCCGTTCCTTTGGCTGCTGTCTCTGGTGGGGGCCCAGCCAGCCCTCTCACATTTCTGTGATTCCTACCAATCACGTTGTGATGAAGCGTCCTGTTCTGTCTGTGGTTATAAGCTTTCTTTCCAGTTGGTATTCTGTTGGTAATTCCAGATATTTTTTTCTCAAAAAAATTGTAATTCCAGATGGGACCTGAAAAGAGATTGGTGTAGCTCTACTTACTCCTCCGCCATCTTGGTACCCTCCCCCCCTGCCCCACCAAGAGAGTTTTTTATATATATTATGGCCACGAGTCTTTTTTATAAAACTCAAATATAAAATTGGCAAAATTTTCCTCTAGTCTGTGGCTTACCATTTCATTCTTCAATAACAAGTTCTTAATTTTTGTGAACCTCTGTTTATTAAGGTTTTCTTTATAAATTGTGCCTTTTGGTGTCATACTTAAGATAGCTTTGTTTAATCCAAGTCACAAAGATTTTCTATCATATTTTCTTCTAGAAATTTTATAGTTTTAATTTTTGTACATCTAGGTCTGTTACATTATGATTCAATTGTTATAACGGTACAAGTAGTGTGTCTCCCAAGAGCTCTGATATGTGCACATCTTTCCATAGTTAATCAATCAAACACAAATTTGGGTGCTGCTGTGAAGGGGTTTTGCAGATATACTTAAGAACCCAAGTTATTTGACCTTAAGATAGGGAGATAATCCTGAGTAGGTTTGACCTACTTCAACAAGTTCTTGAAAAGGCCTGGTCTTTTTCTGAAGTAAAAGATTTAAAGAGTAAGAGGGGTTGAACATAAGAAAGATTCTTCATTGCTGGCTTTGCAGATGAAAGGGCATATGTCATAAAAACAACAACAACAACAACAATGTCTAAAAACCCTGGCACCTTCTAGTTGGGGAGAGTGCCCTTTGGTTTATAGCCAGCAAGGAAACCAAAATCTCAGACCTACGACTGAAAGGAACTGAATTCTGCTACAATCACATGAGTTTAAACAAGGAATTTGAGCTTCAGGTAGTAACATAGCTTGCCTGATACATTGATATTAGCTTTCTGAAACCTGGAGCAGAGTATCTAGTGACGCTGTAACCAGACTTCTGACATAAAGAACTGTGAATTAATAAATGGGTGTTACTTTAGGCCTTAAAATTTGTTGTATTGTTTTAATGCAGCGATAGGAAACTAATACAGAATGGGTCAAGGTTATTTTATTTTTTTACTATATGGATATATACTTATTTCAACATTATTTGTTAAAAAAGCCATTCTTTTTCTGTTGTACTGACTTTGCACTTTTGTCTAAAACCATTACACCATATTTGTATGGGCCTAATTACACTGGTTTCAGGTGCACAATTCTACAACACATCATCTGTACACTGTATTGTTTGTTTGCCACCCAAACTTAAGTCTCTATCCATCACCTTCCTCCACTTTCCTTCCTACCACAATCAACACACTGTTGCCCATGTCCATGAGTGTTTTCTCTGTTTAATTTTTGCTCAATCCCTTCATACCCTTCACCTAACCCCTACCTCAACATCTGTCAGCTTGCTGTCTATCTATGAGTCTGTCACTATTTTGCTTATTATTTCAGTTTGTTCATTAGATTCCATGTATGAGTGAAATCATATGGTATTTGTCTTTCTCTGACTAGATTATTTCATGTAGAATAATGCTCTCTAGGTCCATCCATACTGTCACAAAGGGTAGTATTCCATTGTGTAACTGTACCACAAATATTTTATCTACTCATCTACTGATGGACATTTGGGATGCTTCCCATCTTAAAGGAAGATAGTATATGTCCTCCTAAATTTGTTTTTCATTTTCCAAAGCTGTTATTGCTATACTAGATCCTTTTATTTTTCATATATGTTTTAGTATCCTCATTATTTTCTTTAAAAAATAACATGCACAAACACATACATACTCTCTCTCACTTACACACACACACACACACACATGAAAGATGCTGAGATTTGGATTGAGGTTGTGTTAAATCTATAGATCAATTAGTCAGAATTGATACCTTTAGAGTATCAATTCTTCCAACCAATGAACATGATATATCTCTATTTAGATCTTTTTCAGTTATAACAAGACATTGTAGTTTCAGTGTACAGGTTTTACACATACTCTGTCAAATTTATTCTCAAACATTTGATGCTGTTTTAAATAGTATCATTTTTTAAAATTTTAATTCCCAATTGTTTATTTTATATTTGTGTTACTTAATCCCTTACCTTTTTCACCCAGCTCCTTAATACCCCTTTGTCATGGGCTGAATATTTGTATCCCCCCAATTCTTACATTGAAGCTCTACCACTCAATGTGATAGCATTTGGAAATGGAGCTTTTGGAAGGTAATTAGGGTTTGGTTGGGTAATGAGGATGGGGCCCTCATGATTGAATTACAGTTGATTATTGTACAATTTGGGAGGTGGTCAGGATAGCCAACTCCCCACAGTTCAAAATACAAATATAACTTTTGAGCCTACTGTTGGCCCTTTGAATCTGCAAATGCAATCAACCTTGGATCAAAACAGTGTTTTCAATCTGAGATTGAGTATCCATGGGTGGGAAACCATGGTTGAGAATGCAAAAATAATGCTTTTAATCTGTAGTTGTTGAATCTGTGGATGTGAAACTTGCAAATATGGAAAGGCCTATTGTATATATTGGGGAAAAATCTATGTATAAGTGGACCCATGCAGTTCAAACCTGTGTTGTCATGGATTGACAGTAGTGGTCTTATAAGAAAAGGAAGAAAGAAATTGTTCTCTCATCTATGTGAGGACTCAGAGAGAAGGCAAACTGAGAGGAGAGACCTCACCCAAACCCAACCATGCTGGAATCCAGCCTCCAGACATGGAGAGTCTCTTTCTCTCTCTCTCTCCCTCTTTTTTTTTTTTTTTTTTTACCTCTACTCCCATCTTTCACATCCCAAGCTGACAAATACAACCTCCTATCCTAACAGTTAGTTAATCTCACTTATTCTAGTACCTTTTAAAAAAGATAATATAGGGATTTCTACATGGGCAATTATATCATTTGCTAATAAAGGTAGTTTTAATTCTTCTTTTGCAATCATTTCTTTCTTTCTTTCTTTCCTTCCTTCCTTCCTTCTTTCCTTATTGAACTAGCTAGAACCACCAAGCTAATGTTAAATAGAAGAGGTGAGAGTAGATTATCATTTCTTATGATCTCAGGGAGAAGAATTTAATTTTTTTACCATAACTATGTCAGCTTTAGACTTTTCAAAGATGTTATCTGTAAGTTTGAGATAGTTTCCTTCCATTTTTAGTTTATTGAGAATTTTATGCTTTTTATTATGAATGGTTGTTTAAATTTTCAGATTTTTGCAACTATTGAGATATCATATGAATTTTATTTTTTATCTGTAAAACCTAAATGTTAAAGCAATTTTTACTCTGGGAACAATCCCTATTTGGTCATTATATATTAGCTTTTTATATATTATTGAATTAAATTTTGAACTCTTAAGGAGTTTTATACCTATGTTTACTAGTGATATTATTCTGTAATTTTATTTTTTATAATATTTTGCCTGGTTTTATTATCAGAACATTTCTTATCTCATAATAGTTAGAAAATATTCCCTCCTTTTTAATTTTCTAGAAGAGCTGTGCAGTATTAATCTAATTTTGTCCTTAAATATTTGGTGTAATTAACCAGTGGAACCATCTGTGTGTATTGGTTTTCTTTTTGTTGTTGGTGGTGGTGGTGGAAAGTTTTTTCATTACAAATTCAATTTTTAAATAGATTAAAGTTATTCTGATTACCTATAACTATTGAGTGATCATTGGTAGTATATCTATCAAATCATTTGTCCATTTCATCTAAACTGTCAAATGTATTGGTGTAAAATTATTTATAATATTTCCTTATTAAATATTGTTGTTTTAAATTATGTTCACAAATACTTTGGTTCTCCTCCTTTCAAAAGATGATGCCTAACTTGTTTTCCCTATGTTTGAACTAGACTGGATGATCTGTTTCTAACAAACAGAATTAAAATAGTGTGATGTCCAAGATTTGGATATAAAAGACATTGTGACATCTTTCTTCATCTGTATTTTGTATTGCCTGATGGGTGGAAGTCTTTTGTCATGTTGCAGTGATGCTCAAGTGACCCCAAGAAGAACCTTCAAAGCAAGGAATTGTAGCCTCTTGCCAACAGCCATGTGAGTTAGTCATCTTAGATGCAAATCCTCTAGCCTCCAGATGACTCTAACCCTGACTGACATCTTGGCTGCAACCTGAAAGTTAACCTCGATCTAGAAACACCTAGATAAAGTACTCTTAAATTTCAAAACCACAAAAAATTTAAGATAATATGATTTTTAAAGCATTTAACTTGAGGGCAATTTGTTACACAGCAATTCAAAACTACTTCTACAAATTTTGATACTGAGAATGGAGTACTGCCATAGCAAAAACCTAAAATATAGGAGTGACTTTGAAACTGAGCAGTGGGAAGAACCTGGAAGGACACTAAGAGAATTCTTGAGAGGTTAAAGATTTTTTAAAGAAATTTGATTCCTGATTCTTAGAAACTGTGAGATAATAAATATTTTGCTGGATCAAGCCACCAAGTTTTATGGTAATTACGATGCAGTAATAGGAAACTAAGGTACTTTCCCTTTAATGTTTATATGATCTGTGGTTATGTGATCTTTTTTTCTGATATAGGTATTTTTTATCTTCTTTCCTATATTTTGATTAGCCTGTCTAAAGTTTTATCATTTCATTTTTAATCTCAAAGAACCAGCTTGTGGTTCTATTAATCTTATCTATGTTTAATTTTGTATTTCATTGACTTATGCTATTCCTTGTATTCTTATTTTTAGTTTTCTTGAGATTTAATAACATTTATTAATAAATTTCACTACTTCATCAATGTAATGCTAAGGAAAACTGAATGATGACGACAACGATGATGATGATGATGATGATAGTAATAATGAAGATTTTATTTCAAGTAATGATGATGAAAGTAAAGAATACAATGACAACCAGGACAGTTTGGTACCACAGCCTTGATTTGTGCTAAATCACTACCAGTTTTAACCACAATTGCTTTTGCATTGTCAAGGCAAATAATACATTGGAAAAGGCAAATAGTACATAATATATGTAGATCTAAGAATGGAATTGCTAGGGCATAGAATATGTAAATGTTCAATTCTACTAGAAAACACTGAATTTTTCTTCAAAGAGATTTGCTCTCTTATACACCCACCAACAGTGTGTGAAAGTTCTTATTTCTCCATAACCTGGCCAACATGGAACTTGTCTTTAACTGCGTTTTGGTGTCTTGGTACAGACACTTTAAATTCTGTTTTGAGCATTCTGTTCTTAACAAGGCTTGCCCTCTAGAGGAAGTTACTTTACCAGGACCTAACTGCCTGGGGATTTAGCAGAGATTAACCAATTTAAAGGAAAGGAATACCCAAGACTAGATCTCACTAAGCTTCCTGTTTTACCTAATGGGAAAAAAACAAAACAGAAGAGAACGAACCCAAGGGGCACTTGTGAAAGTCATAGCCCAAGGGTATAGGCTCACTCAAAGTCTGATTTTATACTTACTGAAGTATTCATACAAAACATGTCCCCACAACCTCTGGATCCATATCCAACAGACCTCTCTATAATAATGGGAATACAGCTAAAAGAACTGCATGTCTCAGATGTTATTTTTAGAAGTCTCCACAGACATCAACTACAACAGGACAGACAAATTTAAGGTAGAAGTTGAGGTAATTGATTTGAGACCTTTCTTATTCCCTAAAATAGACATTTATTACAAGCCCCAAATTTTGATGTTGTGTTTTCACTTTGATTCCACTGAAAATTTCCTTTTCTTTTTTCTTTTTTTTTTTAATGTGTTCTTGGACCTATGGGTTAATAGGATCTGTGTTATTTAGTTCTGATATATACAATGATTTTCTGGATATCTTTTTGTTATTGATTTCAAATTTAATTTCATTGTGGTCAAGAAATATTTTATGACTTGGCTATTTTAATATGTATTGAAACATTTTTATTGTTGGGAATATGGTCAATCTTGGTAAAATTAGTTATAAGTGTTAGTCATGTCTTTTTATGTCCTTACTGATTTGTTTAGTTATTTCTTCTATCAAATGTTGAGACAGTAATGTTGAAAATTTCTCTTTTCAGTTCTATCAGATTTTGCTGCATGCATTTTGAAACTTCTTTATTAGATAAATGCTTAGTATTGTTATGTACTCTTGATAAATTGAAGCAATTATTGTAAATACTCCCCTTTACCCCAGGTAATATCTTTGTTCTGAAATCTACCTTATTATTTGATATTAATATAACCATTCCAACATTTCTTTGATTAATGTTACCATGGTATATTTTTTCTATCCACTTACTTTAACCTATCTTTTTATATTTAAGGTGTGTTCCTTGGAAGTATTATATAGGTAGTTGGTTGTGGCTTCTCAATCCAGTTTGAAAACCTCTATCTTTTAATTGATGTGCCTAGACCATTTACATTTAACATGATTATTGATATGGTTATATTTAGATCTTCTACCCTTCTTTTTTCTGTTATTTGTTCTATTTTCCCACTTTTCTTCCTGCTGTTTAGTTGAGCAAAACATTTAATTTTAAAATGTTGACATGACAATATAAAAAATAGCTATTATAAATGCACATAGTGTATTCTATAGCTTCCCAGTTTACTTTTTTTATTTTTAGGAAACTGTAAGTTACGTTATGGTTAAGACTTGTATCTTTACTCTTAAAACTCAAGTTTTATATTTTATCTCATTGATGTATGGTCAGACTTAACAGCCCCAACTGTTAAGCATTTAGATCAAGTCATAACAAGTTTTATTGCAAAAGGACCCTGTACACATTTATTTATTCAAGTGTCTTAATAGCTACCTAGGAAGTCATTAACATATAGAAACATGCATCATGACGTGCAAGAAATATTATCCATCTCTTTTGCATATTAAACTTTCACTCCTGAGCAACAGTGCTCACATCACTGAGCTTTGTGAATAGTCACATCTCATGTTCATCCAGAGTGAAAGATGGAATGGCTTAAGCACAAATACAATGTATTATGTACAACTTTTACAAAAAAGGCACTAATTAAACCAAAGAATTTTACACGATGTAATACAAAACACCATAAAAACTGCCTTAACTTAAACTTTCTCCCTAGATGACTCTCAGCATGGATGGAACACGGATTAATGTCTTCAAATAAACCCATAATGTATGCTATACTAGCCTTCTGAAGAGCATCAATAGTGGTATTCTGAAACCTGTCAATTCTGAGAAAAAGGGTGCCTATGAAGAGGAGCTCCTGGTGGCTAACTGGGCTCAAATGTAAAAATAGAGCCCAGGAGACATTTCTAAACAAGGCCTCTCATGCAAGCCATGCTTTTTGGAGAAGCCTGCACTAACTGCCATCCTCCCACACTGAACTGCCTGCCAGCACTGTGTTACTGCCATCTGAGCTAGCCCTTTTAAAAAGAGTGCCTGGAATTTTATTTCAACCAATAGGACTGAGACTTTCCCCATCCAATCAGAGCTGCACAGCTATATCCCCATCAACAGCTGACCAATTAGAGTGACTCCATTCTGACCAATCAAGACAGTGCCTTTTGGACCAATAAAACTGTGAATGCTAATTTGCATGAGGATGGACTCTATAGGTCAGCTCTCCTCTGGCTCTGGGAGTGTACTTTCCCTTTCTCCTGAAGACTGTTTCCCTGGCTGGATATGAATACCAAAGAGAAGATGGAACACCAGAAATATCTCACCAGAGTAGAGTGGAACAGATGGGTAGAGCAGAACAGAGCATAGCAGACCTATCTAGCTCCATCCCCACCTTGCCCCAGGGCTGTCTCACAGTCTTGTTCCATAAATAGGCTGCTTCATAATTGAGCTGTAACACTATGGAACTGTTCAATGCCATAGTCATGCTGTTCTTGCCACTGTGCTATATCACAACTAAGCTGTTTGCACTAAATAAAGTTTTCTTCTTCACTATACCCCAAATTGGGATTTTTTCTTAGCATTGAATTGATGCCAATGACTATCTATTCTCAAACATCAAGTCAGTTTTGAAATCCTGGGTGATATCTCTCATCAAGCTCTGGAAAGGCAGCTTCTGGGTCAGAAACTCAGAGGATTTCTGGTAAGGACAGATACCTTAAATCTCAGTGGTTGGGGGCTATAGCAATGAGGTATTTTCACATTGCCAGTAGAGGGGGCACTTTTCCTGCTGGCTTTAGTGGCCCTGCTATTTGTGGGGCACTTTCTCACTTGTGAATTGACCAGCAGTCTGCTTGGTTGAGGCCATTTTCTTTTACCCAATACCAAGGTTTTATGCTACTTCTCTGACTACTATATCTCTTATGTTGCCTAATGAAGAGCCACAATCGCCAAATGAAAGAAACTTCTAATGGATAACCAAACTGTTCTGTGCTTCAATTGAGGACTTTTAAAAAGATATTTCATATCTCCTCTGTTGGATCATTTGCTGTAATTTTACTTTGGTTTTCTTAGGGGTTATATATACATCTTTAATTTATTGAATTAATGATTTTCAAGTGATAATATACTGCTTTCCATACAGTATAAAAACCTTACAACAGTGTATTTCCATCTTCCTGCCCTAGCATCTATGTCATTTTATTTATACATATAAACTCACAATACATTATTATTTTTGCTTTTACTAGTCAGTTACATTTTAATAGATTAAAAATGAAAATCTTTTACATTTACCCACTTATTTACCATGTCTGGTGCTTTTAATTCCTTGTATAGATTCTTTTCTTCTGCCTAAGGTCTTTCTTTTATACTTCTTGTAGTGCAGCTCTGCTGATAATGAATTCTTTTAGACTCTGTAGGTATGAAAACCTTTCACCTATTTTGAAAGATATTTTCACTAGGTGTAGAATTCTATTTGAGGGGTTTTTCCCCTTTCTTTCTATACCTTCAGGAGGTTGTTTCACTATCTTGGTCTTGACTATCTGTAATGAAAATGCTATCATCCTTATCTTTGTTACTCTTTATAATGTTTCTTTTTTTCTGGTTAGTTTTCAGATTTCTTTTTATCACTAGTTTAGTAACTTGAGCATGATCTGCCTTGATGTGGTTTTCTTCATATTTTGGGGGTTAGAAATTATTGAGCGTTTTGGATATAAGTTTGTGATTTTCATCAAATTAGAAAAAATCAGCCATTATTTCTTCAAGTATCATTTTCATTTATTTGTGCACTCCAATTACATGTACAATATATCAGCTCATTTGAAGTTGTTCTAGAGCTCATGCACTCTATTCATTTTTAAGACTTTTTAAAATGATTTATTTGTTTATTATTTTTAGAGAGAGGAGCAGGGAGAGAGGCAGAGAAGGAGAGGGGCATCAGTGCATGGTTGCTTTTCACCTGCCTCCAGCTGTGGATCTGGCTGGAGACCTGGCTTGCAATCTGGTTGTGTGCCTTGTCAGGGGAATTGAAACAGCAATCTTTGGGTTCACAGGTTGGAGCCTTATTCACTGTGCCAGCAGCCAGGGCCACATTTTTAAGACTTTTATTTGTATATATTTCAGTTTTGATAACTCCCATTGATATGACTCTTCTCTAGTGTTTAATTTGTAAAATACACTATCCAGTGTATTTTTCATGTTGGACATTGTAGTTTTTAATCTCTCAAATTTTAATTTGGGTATTTGTACAGCTTCCATGTCTATCTAACATGCTCAATTTTTTCTGCCTTTTTGGGTTTTTTTTTAAAGATTTTATTCATTATTTTTAGATAGAAGGGCAGGGAGGGAGGAAGAAAGAGAGAGAAACACCAATGTATGGTTGCCTTTCACCTGCTTCCAGCTATAGACCTGGAGGGAAACCTGGCTTGCAACCTGGTTATGTACCCTGACTGGGAATCAAACTAGCGACCTTTGGGTTCCCAATATGGTGCCTATCCACTCAGCCACCATCCAGGGCTCTTTTTTTAAAGATTTTATTTATTTATTTATTTATTTTCTACAAGCTTATATTTTATTATACCAATTTATGTCATTTTTAATCTTTTTTTTTTATTTTATTGTTGTTGTATTACATCCATCCCCTTTTTGCTCCCCTCTGTCCCCCCACCCACCCACCCATTCCCCCCAAAGTCAATCCCACCTGTTGTCCATGTCCATGGTTCCTTTATACTAGGTTCTTGTCTAAGCTGAGGGAGAGGTAGAGGCAAAGAAGATTTTATTTATTATTTTTAGATAGAGGGGAAGGGAGAGAGGAAGAGAGGGAGAGAGATTTCAATGCATGTTTGCCTTTCACCTGCCTCCAGCTCCAGACCTGGCTGGATTCCTGCCGTGACTGGGAATCAAACCAGGGACCTTTGGGTTCTCAGGCATGCCTTATCCATTTTACCACCAGCCAGGGCTTCTGCCTCTTTAAACATATGAAATATAGCCATGTTTGTTTTGATGTTCTTATCTACTAATTCTGACATATTTGTCATTTTTTCTTTCTGCTGATTGACTTTCTCCTCATTTTCAGGTGTGTTTTCTTGCTTCTTTGCACACCTTGATTAAATACCAAGCATTGTGAATTTGAGCAGTGGTGGTGGATATTTTTTTTTTTTTTTGATGTTTAATTTTAATTGTTCAATCAGTTTACCTTCAATATTATTTTGTTTAGGTGTCAGGTGTACAGCACAGTGGTTAGACAATCATATACTTTACAAAGTGTTCCACCCCACTGATATTTCGATATTCCTAGTACCCAATTGGTACCATACATAGTTATCACAAATGTTATAAATGCACATATGATGTTAGGTTAGTTGGAAGTAGTTTATTCTGTTCAAGGTTTGTTTTTAAGCTTTGTTATATTGGACCATATTTGTCTTGAATCTAGAACTAATTTCTCCTCTTCTATGGAAGCTATACTTTCCTGAGTGGTCTAAGTTCTTAGTTTATGCAGCTCTTTCCTTTTTGTTACTCTGCCCTATAAACTTTAGTCACCTTGGACCTCCAATTTTATTTTCTTAACTCAGAGGACTGTTGGATTCTGCCTGGGCTCATCTTACCTGTGTGGTGGTCTGGGGACTCTGTCTTGACAGTAAGCTGGGGTGATAATAGGGTTTACCTTCTCTATTTCCCCTTTTACAGAAATTATCCTATGCCTGATATTTAATATCTGAACAATCCTTAGAGTACATATTTTGGTTATGATCTTAATTGTTTTAGGTGGGAGGGCAAATATAGTCCCTATTACTCCACCTTGGCCAGAAGCAGATGTCTATTCACAACCACATTTAATTAACATACCCTGTCTAAATTCCATAGTTGGTTTTTTTAAAACTCACCTTCTTGCTTCTAATATTACCCTCTACTGGTTCTATACATTTTCCAGATTTACCTTTCTAAAACACTTTCCTAGAAAAATCAAGGCATCTCTTTTTAAAACCTTTAATGATCATATTATATCCAAATTCCCTTTCTGATGTTTAACGTATCCTGGTAGAAGGAAAAGCATTCCATCCTTTTGTTCTTCCTTCCATTGGACTGACAGAAGATAAAAAGAGAGAATTTACTTAGACATGTTTCCTCTTTCTTTTTAAGGACTCTGTCTCTGTCACAGTAGCCCTTTTGTGTATAACCTATGATCCTAGCTGAGACTGAAAGTCGGGTGGAGAAGTAAGTAGCTAGTGGTTAAAGCCTATGATGACAGACAGGATTGTCCTATTTACTTGGATCATTAGTGTGTAATATACCTAGTATATAATTAATAAAGATACATCCTGTATAAACCAAAGTGCCTGGATCAAAAGTGTTTACATAATAGTTTTATAAAAATACTTCTTGGCTTAGCAAGGAATACATTTAAGACCTTAAAAATGTATAAAAACAAAAGTACAGCAACCATTTATGATAAAAATCCTCAGCAAAATGGGAATAGAGGGAGCATACCTCAACATCATAAAAGCCATCTATGAGAAACCTGAAGCCAACATCATACTTAATGGACAAAAACTGAAAGCTTTCCCCCTAAGATCAGGAACAAGACAAGGCTGTCCACTTTCTCCACTTCTATTCAACATTGTCTTGGAAGTTCTAGCTATAGTCATTAGAGAAGAAAAAGGAATCAAAGGTATCCAATTTGGAAAGGAGGAAGTCAAACTGTCATTATTGGCAGATGATATGATCGTGTACATACAAAACCCGATGGGCTCCACCAAAAACTTACTCAACCTAATAAGAAAATTTAGCAAAAGAGCAGGATATAAAGTCAATATTCAAAAATCAAAATCATTTTTGTATACCAATAATGAAACAACAGAAATAGAAGTGAAAAAACAAATCCCATTTACCATAGCAACAAGAAAAATAAAGTACCTAGGAATAAACTTAACTGAGGAGGTAAAAGACCTGTACTCAGAAAACTACACAACAATGAAGTAAGAAATCAAGGAAGATACTAATAAATGGAAGCATATACCATGTTCATGGATGGGAAGAATTAACATCATTAAAATGTCTATACTACCCAAAGCAATCTACATATTCAATGCAATCCCAATTAAAATACCAATGACAGACTTCACAGAAATAGAAAAAATACTTCAAAAATTTATATGGAGCCAAAAATGCCCACAAATAGCCACAGCAATCTTGAGAAAGAAGAACAAGGTAGAAGGAATCACAATACCGGACTTCAAACAATACTACAAGGCTACTGTCATCAAAACAGCATGGTACTGGCATAAGAATAGACATATAGATCAATGGAACAGAATAGAGAGCTCAGAAATTAACCCAGGACTCTATGGTCAACTAATATTTGACAAGGGGGAAGGAACATCTAATGGAGTAAAAACAGTCTCTTCAACAAATGGTGTTGGGAGAACTGGACCACCAACTTACACCATGCACCAGAATAAACTCAAGATGGATAAAGGATTTAAACAGAAGCAGTGCCACCATAAAGGTTCTGGAGAAAAATATAGGCAGCAAACTTTTGGATATCCTACGTAGAAATATGTTTGCTGATACTTCACCAAGGGCAAAGGAAATCAAAGAACGAATGAACAAATGGGACTATATCAAATTGAAAAGTTTCTGTTCAGCTGAAGAAAACATCAGCAAAATTCAAACGGAACCAACTGTATGGGAAAACATAATTGCCAATGATACCTCAGACAAGGGTCTGATCTCCAAAATATATAAAGAACTAATGCGACTCCACACCAGGGAGACAGACAGCCCAATTAAAAAATGGGCAAAGGACCTGAACAGACAACTCACTGAGGAAGATATACAAAGGGCCCAGAGGCATATGAAAGAATGCTCAACATCACTAGTCATCAGAGAGATGCAAATTAAAACCTCAATAAGATACCACCTCACACCTGTCAGAATGGCAATCATCAGCAAATCAACAAACAACAAGTGTTGGCGAGGATGCGGGGCAAAGCGAACCCTCATACACTGTTGGTGGGAATGTAGGCTGGTGCAGCCACTGTGGAAAACAGTATGGGGTTTCCTTAAAAAACTAAAAATGGAACTGCCTTTTGATCCAGCATTTTCACTACTTGGACTATACCCAAAGAATCCTGAAACACCAATTCATAAGAAGCTATGTACACCTATGCTCATAGCAGCACTATTTGCAATAGCCAAGTGCTGGAAACAGTCAAAGTGCTCATCAGTGGATTATTGGATCCAAAAACTTTGGTACATTTACACAATGGAATTCTATACAGCAGAAAGAAAGAAGGAACTCGTACCCTTTGCAACAACATGGATGGAACTGGAGAGTATTATGCTTAGTGAAATAAGCCAGTCAATGAAGGACAAATATCATATGATCTCACCCATTCCAGGACAATAATGAGCAAAACTAACAACAAGCAAAACAGAACCAAATATATGAATACAGTGAATAGGCCTTCAGTAGTCAGGGGGAAAGGGGTTGGGGGGAGGGGGAGGCAGAGGCAAGAAAGGGGAGCATCTTAGACAAGAACCTAGTATAAAGGAACCATGGACATGGACAACAGGTGGGATTGACTTTGTGGGGAATGGGTGGGTGGGGAGGGGGACAGAGGGGAGCAAAAAGGGGATGGATGTAATACAGCAACAATGAAATTTAAAAAAAGAAAAAAATAATTAAAAAAATAAAAATGAGAGACAGTTTTGGCTCTAACATTTAAGTCTTTACTACACTTTGAGTTTATTCCTGTGTGTGATGTAAGAGGGTGGTCTCGTTTCATTTTTCTGCACATCAACACCATTTATTGAATAAACTATTTTCAGCCCATTGAAAAAAAATGTATAAAAACAAGAATCATATCTTTTCCCTCTTCATTAATCAATTAGGCCCTCTTATCACTGGTATTTTATATTGCAGATCAAACCTTAACTGTCTCACACTGGGAAAGATGTTGTTGATGTTACATTGTGTTTCAGTATCAAAGACTCAGATTCAATATAAAATATTTGGGAGGAAGAATTGGAAGGAAAAACAAAATCATGTTTGGGGAAATGTTACTTGCTATGTCCAATCTCAATTAAGAAAATAAGGAGGTAGCCCTGGCTGGTGGCACAGTGGATAAGGCGCCAGCCTGCAAACCCAAAGGTCACGGGTTTGATTCCCCAGCCAGGGCACATAATGAGGTTACAAGCCAGGTCCCCAGCCAGGTCCATTGCTGGAGGCAGGTGAAAGGCAACCACACACTGATGTCTCTTTCCCTGTCTGCCTCTTTCCCTTCCCTTCTCTCTAAAAATAATAAAGTTTAAAAGTTAAAAAAAAATGAGGTGATTTCCTAGCATTTCAGTTGTCACTTTTATTTGTCAATAAATGTTTTTGAATTTTTCAAGGTTAAGAAACAACCAGGAACAGTAGCGGGCATGACTGAGGCATAAGCTTCTTGGCTGATTTTTTCAGTACTGACCTATAAGCAGCACCCTCTGGGGTTAAATGCAATTGAGTCTCTCTATTAACTCTGGTCCTGAGCAGCTACCCAGCAATCTCAATTATCAGGTTCAGAACACATTGATTTAGGGAGAAAGACACATGGTGGGTAATAGTTTTGTGACACAGATGACTATCAGCAATAGACTAAGCTGAAAATGACTTCCCTGGGCTCCTGAGGATGGGAAATCAGGGTGAAAGTTGAGGTTGATCTTTCCAGCACTGTCTCCACATTGATTTTATTGCTTTATATTTTATATAGAGAAAAATACCTTCAACACTTAATTTTTCTTAAGATTGCCTTTATATTCGTTAATGTATATAAGCAGATGGTCTTATCTGTGTGTTGGGATGTAGATTTAACATCTGACATGGCATGATCTCAGGACTCTGGAGGTTGTATGGTGTTGAATCCCAGATTCACCTCTTATTAACTGTGTTACTGTGGGTAGATTATTTCACCTCTCTGTGCTCCAGTATCTTCATTTGTAAACCTGGATAATAAAATGACTGCTCTCATATGCTTGTTAGATTACCGAGCAAGAGCCACCTACCCAATGCACGTAGGAGCGAAAATTATGACACCAGCCTTTGAGAAAAGGAAGAGATACTTATTTAAAGCTGACTCAACTCATAGGAGACAGGATGCACTGCTCAAATGTGTCTCATTGCTCCACGGGTTTAGGCTAACAGGCTGGTATGTGAAAGTGCTGCTGAAGTTTTGACTGGAGAGCTTTGGAACCTGACCATTTATGTTAAGATATGGTAAAGTGCTGCAGCATCAGGTCCTCCTAGACAATGGGCCTGTCCATTCTGAAAGGGTTTTGGTATTCTTGGTTCCAGGTGGAGATGGAAGTCAAAGTTCTCTCTGCCCAAGCTTCCACTGCATGATTTGTGATATTGGTCTGTTGCCTTGGAAAGACAACTCAGTATCTTCTTAGAAAGAAGATAGAGCCATTTTGAGCTGGTTCTGTAGTTACAGTTATAGTACTAAATAAGTCAATAAATATAAAACTCTTCTATAGTGTTTAGCACATTCTAGACTTTTCTAAGTTTTAGTCATTAATATTATCTTAAATGACAAAAGAATAGCAATGTATGTGTCTATATGTAAAACTTAGAATTCAAGATGATGTTACCATTTCACCCTTGACTTCAAGCCTACTTTTGAAAGGTTTTCCTTTGTATTTGGTTATGTACATATGTAATTTTTCTCTTAGGTTTATAATTGTGCTGACTTACTTAGCTGAGTAGGAGCTCTTTGGGGGAAGATTCCATTTCCCCTTTCATTTGCTCTGTAAAAAAGGAGTAGCTATCACAAGCAATATATTTTTGTAAACATTACATTTAGCAAGTCTATTTTTCACTAAATAAAAGCACTGGTTCTATCTGTGATCTTTATACCTTGTTGCTATGAGTGTAGAACTGCATGTATGAGCTCCTTAAATAGTAATATTATTTGGATTACATGTCTGAAAAGATACCAGCTACCTTTTATTGAGTGGCTATCATCTCTAGAGTTATATACAAACATATATTTGATGTAGGTCAGAACCTCATTGTTCTGAGAGCTTAATGCTTAGGAAGTGCTCATGCAAGGCCTTACATGCGAGTCATATAAGGCTATCCTTTGGTCCTCTTGCTCTTCCACTAAGGGGGTCTACTACATGACTAGTGACATGCCGTGGAAGAAAGGTCAGGGGAGGGTCTGGAATCACATGACCAGTGATATAAAAAATCAGGGTGTCTAAACCACATGAGCAGCAATATGGTAGGGGAGGAAAGGTCACCCTGGTAACAAGGTCCCTCCCTAAATTTATTGTCCATTGCTAGGCACCTGGGGCTTTTTGCCCTGGTGACCTACCATACCTGGTCTATCATTCCTACTACGCTCATGCTTGTCTAACTGCCTACTACATAATCAGTTATATTGATTAGATTTTCTATATATTTTTAACAGCTAGCTTTCTATTACCTAGATATAAATAAGCAAGGTTGTAACTAAATTACAATCAACATACTCTCCCATTTAAAACTCTGGCTGCAGTTAAAAGCACTGTTTAATCCCACAAAGCAACCAGTTGAAACCAACTATTAAAATTTCAATCTAGGCCCTGGCTGATGGCTCAGTGGAATGGCACTGGCCTATGAACCTAAAGGTTGCTGGTTTAATTCCCAGTCAGGGCAGGTTGCAAGCCAAGTCTCCATCCAGGTCTGTAGCTGAAGGCAGGTGAAAGGCAACTGTACATTGATGTTACTCTCCCTTTCTTCCTCCTTCCCTGCCCATTTCTCTAAAAATAATTAATAAAACCTAAAAAAAATTCAATCTACCCAGTAACTATATATATATATATATATTCTTAAATGAGGGAAAAATAGCATTTGCTTCTCTCCTCTTCTTCCATTTTCATCTCTTCCAGACATCCCAATGCAAAAAAAAAAAAAAAGCTGTAAATTTAATATATGATCCCTAAATTTGATAGTAAAAAAAAAAAAAAAAAGTTGTTGGTTAATATCATTCTTTCAGAGACCTGGCATTTTTCTTAACTAGTGTATTTTTTTTTCACAGGCAAAAGATGCACAGTGAATAGTCAAGAGAACCATCAGGAAGGTTAGAGACTTTTGTGAGACAAACATTGATTGTGCTGAAGCCCATAGGTAGGCTGATCTGTTTTTGACAAAGCTATTACATCAGCAGCAATACTAGGCTCACAGCATAAAAAATGCATTTTAAAACAGCATTGGGTTCTCCACCCTTCCTGTAAAAGAGACTGAAAAATAAACAAATGGTAATTTGCACTTGAACACCATCATGCAATTCAATTTTTGTTTATACTATTCATTTCTTCCTATTTCTAATGGTTCATTTAGGATAATATGCTTGGTTTATTTTAAAATGAGTCATTATGTATTTCTTCTGCTCTGAACCTTTCTTAGGTCACCTTGCCACTAATGAACACAAGACAATTCCCTTCTTAATTGTTTCTTTGTTTCTGCTATAACTCTGCATCACTACTTTTCTCCTTTATAATTACTGGGCTGAAAGGTAACAGATATTCTTTGGTTTGTATTAAATAGGTCAGGTATAATAATGTGATCTTTTAATACTTTTGTTTGCCAGATATTGATTTCTTCTGCAAGTGTTCTCATTCTCCTCTCTCTCCTCTGCCTGTCTTTCATACAGAGATCCTCATTCTTCTTGAGTGCCAAAATTGATCCAACCCTCCAAAATGATTTCCGTGGTCTCAGATTTTTACTTTTAATTTTTTAAAATAATGAGTGAGTATCTGAAGAGAAAATTAGATGCTCTACTATGACTGATTCTTTGTTCCCATGACAACCTTGATGACATCAGAGAGAAGACACATCAATGTCCCAAGGGTTCCAGTATAAGTGAAACATTACAAATGACTCTTAATTGTAGTTTAAATTTTTTCTATGCTAAAAACAACCCCAGGCATCAGCAGTGGAGGTGGTGAATACAAGTTTATTTTGTAAAGGCTGCCTATACCATGCAGCTCTCCATTTTCACCCTTGTCTTGTGTTTTTCTATCAGAAAACATTCATCTAACACCACACTCACCTGTAACTTGGTAGCCAATCCATCTACAGAGGGTTCTTATCATATATTTAGCATGTTGTTGAGATAAACAGAGTAAAGTACTACAATTATATGGTACATTTCTAGGACTTATTCCTGGAAACAAACAAACAACAATAAATACCAAAAAATAACTCTTGCCTGCTTCTGTGAAGCTAGTCAGCTGAGCCAAAAATCATTTTCAAATTTCTCATGGAGCTGAAGTGTTGTACTATTTTCATTTTTGTCACAGCCCAAGTCTCCTTTAAACTAAGGTGTTTCCACCTTCAAGGACTTGATCTGTTTGAATCTCTTATCAAAAAGCTTTTAGTTAAGCTTGGCCTAATTATAACAATTCCTTTGGCATCCACCACTCCCTTACACAAACTCCTTCTTCCTTCCAAATGAATCACACTGTCATCTATCTGCAAAGGACTGTAATTAACCACTGGTACTCATTTCCATAGTAGGGGTGGGCTCCTCTTAGCATACAAGAGGATCTACCTAAAAATAGTCTTTGATATTCTGCTTTATTTATCTGGCCCAAAATTCCCATCATAGGTCTCCATAATGGTATTCTAAATGGGCTTTTGTTTGAACCCAGGCTAATTTAAGACAGTCCTATAATCCACCCTGGCTAGTGTGGCTCAGTGGATCGAGCATGGGCCTGTGAACCAAAGGGTTGCCAGTTTGATTCCCAGTCAGGGCACATACCCAGGTCATAAGCCATGTCTCCAGCCAGGTCCCCAGCTGGAGGCACAGGAAGGGCAACCATACATTGATGTTTCTCTCCTTCTCTTTCTCTTTCCCTTCCCCTCTCTCTAAAAATAATAAATAAAATCTTTTTAGAAGTCCTAGAACCAGCCTCCACTGAGTTCCCAGCTCTTCTGTTCTTGTCTTAGGCTTTTGTGTGAGGTTCAAGGAGTGTTAACTGGATGGAGGCCCTACTACCACATTCCTTGTATACATCCTTTACTCTCACTGTACTGACACATAGATGGGAAAAATAAATAAAATCATATTCTATGAGGAAACCTACAAAGCACAGGATGCTGTTTGCTTTGTACTGTTTTTTGTAAAGTACTGTTTTTGTACTGTTTTGTACTGTTTTTGTAAAGTTTTTTACTTTGTACTGTTTTTTTGTTTGTTTGTTTGTTTTGTTTTTTTTTACTTTGTACTGTTTGCTTAGTACTTCAGGTGATACTCTGAAGTAGTAATGAAGTAATTAACCCTGAATTTCAGCAATTGATGGTAACTCTATTAAGCTGAAGGCACAGTGTTAGGCAAAGAGTGTGACACCCAAGACCTCTCCAAAGGTCAAAACCCAAGAAGAAGATAAAGCATGAATGCAAAACCCTCCTAAAATGTATCTTGAGAGAAGGCAACATCACCCAAGTTGAATATGGTTCATTTTATTGCTGTAGTTGTAAAAAGTAGTCATGTAGATGCTTTACTAAGCATCACTTATGACAAGGATGCACTTGTTTACCTTTTCAGGCACAAGAATGAATAATATGGCAATCACTCTCTTTCACATTAAGACCACATATTTACATGATTGGTGAGGAAGGCATGATAGCATTTGACATTTAAATGGTTAAGCGAACTGAACAAAGAAGGTAATAGTGTTATTTCTATTAAATGGTTCACTAAGATAATTAGAGGGCATATCTATTCAAAGGTAGGCAAAAGGATAAGTTGCTATGTCAGGGTATCTTATGATGCGTTGCTCCTATAGTTGACTATTACTCACCCAGCTACATTTATCAGGGTCACACAAGTAATTAACTATGTGAACATGATTTAGTCTTGTAGTAGCAAACAGGGTTGGTTCGATAGTCACAATCCTATGGTCTACTCCTGATTTCAAGTGTGGCTATGTTGGACAGTGTCCATGTGTATTGTCAATATCTTACCTCAAATAATTGCTTTATTGCTCTAACCTTTTTTTTTTTTTTCCTCAGAGCTTTCTCCAAAGCTTTAGAAGCTTATTCAATCTTCCTGGAGAACAGCCCTATACTAAGTGGAAGTTAACAAGCTCAGCTTCAGCCAGCAGTAAGGGGACAATTCTAAGGGAATAAGAACATAAACCTTTACTAGAGTTTTTTCCTTCCTTCTCTACTATCCCTGCTCTTTCATGCTTGGCCTGGCATCAACTCCCAAATAAGCTAGTGCACCCAAATGTGTAAACACGTTTTGTAAAAATAGAGAAACTTTTGAAAAAAACCCCACCAAACTGCTAAAATGGTTACCTATGTGGATAGGAATTATAGCAGATGTTATTGTTGTCCTGCTAATATATCCTTGGCACTAATTGTTCCTATGCATACCTACAGTTTCTTTCTAAAAGTACATGCAACTCTCTACAGAGAGCTTCCTATGAACACAGGAGTGTGCTTGGCCTACCTACAGAGCCACCCAGAAGGTGTGGGGAGTTAGCTCCCCCAGGGAAGTTCTTAGCCAATGAAGAAAGAATGAAGGTAAATAAATACTTCTGTTTTTTCATGCTCAGTTGGGACAACTCTAAAGTATGTTTTATACCATGGACTGTAAGTCAGAGAGTTTTTAATCAGTAGCCAGACCCAGGCACTGCTTGGCAAGAGATATCTCTTCATTTGCCAAATATTGTATCTATGCTTAGGTTACGGCAGGAGAGGTTTATTTAGATGTAAGTCAAAGAATTTTGATCAGGTGCCAGGCCCAGGCACCACTGGGTGGGGCAAATTGCTTCTAGTGGTTGGGGCTATGAAGACCCCTCCTATGGAAGCCACTTGGTGCAGAGCAGTCTGCCTGAGGTGTGGGTGATGAGTCAGTGCTGGGATCCCCACAGCTGCTTCCTCACTTCTCTAAGCCACCACCACAAACTCTCTGCAAGTGTCTCCAGTCCACTCTGCCCTCCCTATACTGGAGCCCAGGGTAGGTGGGTGCCAATGTGTTTTCATTGTGGTCACCTCAGCAGTTCTCTGTCTCCAGTGCTCTCTTAGGCTTGTAAACCCCATGGCTTTCCACTCTTCTCTGCTATATGCTGCTCTACTCTCCACCGTGTTGCTATAGCTGGGACATCCAGCTGGGGGACCAGAACCCACGATTCTCAGGTGGTGCCCCTGGCTCCGTTCCTTCAGCTGCTGCCTCTGGTGGGGGCCCTGCCAGCCCTTTAGTGTTTCCATGATTCCTACCAGTCATATTGTGATGAAGCACCCTCTTCTGTTCTGTCTGTAGTTTGTTTACATAATTTTTAACTTTACATGTTACTGTGATTTTGCATGCACTTAGAATTAGTTGCAGCCCTACTACTACATTATCTTCATTTTTGCTCTTCAACTTCATGGTGATCCATTAGTAAGAACTTAAGATGGAAAAATATCCTGTATTTGAAGGAGTCATTGACTGTATTAATGATCACCCAAATTCAATTTTCTTAAGTTTGGGAGAAAGCTTTGGTTTAACCTATTTTCTTAAACAATTAAAGTGCCACCTAGAGAATTATAATGATAAAATTAAAATAGTGGTTACTTTTGGGGGGTAAAGAGAGCCAGTATTTGGGGTGTGGGCACATGGGAGGCTTTGGGGATACTGGCAATGTCCCATTTATATTAATGGTCGTTACATGGGTGTTCATTTTGTGATAAATTCTTGAGTTGCACATGTTTATTTTGTGCAGTTTTTATTGTGTATTATATTTTATAATTTGAATGGTTGAAAAACTAATAGGGATCAGCACCCAGAAGGCAGGAAGAGCATCTTTCAAGACAACTAATTTGTCATTTAGAATTTAGAAATGGCAAATTCTGTAATGTTTCTTTGGCAGTCATGGAGCTGTGCCACTCAGACTTTACTTCAAAATTGGACTTATCATTTAGCAGCAGCACTTTCAGGATCTACTTCAGCTTTTGAGCAGAAGTTGTACCCTTTCTCTATAGCCCCCAAATGGAGATCGAGTATGATGGGCTTAGTAGGTCCTGGACATTCCTATCCAGTTTGAGGCTGCTGTAATGGGAACTCTTTGCTCTGGAGCTCCTTGGTGGGTTAACCAAGGCTTTGTGAGGTCTGACTTGCCAGCTGGGGTGCTCATTGCCCAATCCTACTTCCTCTCCCTTTACCTTTTAGGAAATTATTTCCCCAACTTATTTTTATTGAAGTATAGTAGACATGCAATATTATATTAGTTTCAGGTATACAACATTGTGATTAGAAATGTATATACCTTACAAAATGGTTATTACAGTATGCCCAGTAACTATCTGTCACCATGCAAAGTTATTATAATATCAACTATAATTCCTGTGTTCTATATTTTGTCCCCCTGATGTATCTATTTTGCCAATCTCCCTAACTTACCTCTCCTTTAGAAACCATTACTTTCTGGTTTTGTTTTCTTTTGTATGCTTTTTTTTTTTTAGATTTCACATATAAGTGAAATCCTATGATATTTGTTTTTCTGTTTGACTCGTTTCACTTAGCATAACACCCTCTAGATCCACCCATGTTGTTTCAAATGGCAACATTTAATTCTCTTTATGGCTGAGCAATATTCATATATATATGTATATGATGTATATTTATAAATATAATATACACTAAACTTCAATAAATATACATTTACATTCATTTTATATATGTATATATTTAAATATATATATCATATAAAGGTATGATATATATATAAATGTATATAAATATGTATCACATCTTCATTCATCTATCAATCAACACTTAGGTTGCTTTCATATCTTGGCTATTGTTGTAATAAACATAGGTATAGGAGGTCTGTCCCAAAAGTGTTGGCCATGTAAACTGTTTTAATTATATTGACATTGGCTCGATAATTTTGGGACAGACCTCATATATATATATATTTTTCAAACTAATGTTTTCCTTTTCTTTGGAAAAATACTCAGAAATGAACTTGCCATGTCATATAGCATATTTATTCATATATATATATATATATATATATATATATATATAATCAGAAAGATCCCATATTGCTTTCCATAGTGGCTGCACTGATTTACATTCAAAACAATGGTGCATGAGGGTTCCTTTTTCTTTACATCTTTGCCAGCACTTGTTATTTCTTGTCATTTTTATAACAGCCATTCTAAGAGGTGTGAGGTGATAGCTTATTATGATTTTGATTTGCATTTCCCTGATGATCAGTGATGTTGATAATCTTTTCATTTGGTGTTGGCCATCTGTTTATGTTCTTTGTAAAAAAATAATGTCTATTCAGGTTCTCTGCCTGGGTTTTGATAGAATGTTTTTAAATTGAATTGTGTGAGTCTTTTTATGAATTATGGATGTGAACCCCTTATCAGATATGTTTTTTTGCAAATATCTTTGCCTGTTTATAGATTGCCTTTTCATTGTGTTGATGGTTTCCTTTGCTGTGCAAAAGCTTTTCTATTTGATATAATACCATTTGTTTATTTTTGCTTTTGTTGTCCTTGTCTGAGGAATCAGGTCCAAAAATTTTTGCTGAGACAGATGTCAAAGATTTTACTGCTTATGTTTTCTTGTGGGAGTTTTATGGCTTCAGGACTTACATTTAAGTCTTTAATTCATTTTGAATTTATATTTGTATATGGTATAAGAAAGTGGCTGATGAACATATATAAATGACCCATGGACATGGACAACATGTTGGGGATTGACTATGGGAAAGTGGGGTGGGTGGAGCAGCAGAGAGCAATGGGGGTGGAGATTAGGACAACTGTAAAAGAACAAAAATAAAAAAGGCAAAAAAAATTACAAGAGAAAGTTGTCAACTTTCATTCTTTTGCATAGAGCTGTCCAGTTTTCCTAACATCATTTATTGAAGAGATGATCTTTTTCCCATTGTATATTTTTGCCTTCTTTGACATAGATTAATTGAACATATAAGTAAGGGTTTATTTCTGTGCCCTCCATACTGTTCCATTGGTCTGTTTGTTTTTGTGCCAGTAGCATATTGTTTTGATTAATAAAGCTTTGTTTTATAGTTTGAAATCAGGAAGAGTGATACCTCCAACTTTGTTCTTTTTCAAGGTTGCTTTGACTATTTGGTGTCTTTTGTAGCTTCACATAAATTATTTGTTTGAGTTTTGTGAAAAATGCCATTGTTGTTTGTAAAAGGTGAAAGATTTATACAGTCTGGAGAGAAACCAGAGTATACCATTGGTATTTTGATAGGGATTTATTGAACCTGTTGATTGCCTTATTTCTCAAACTTGTGTTCCTAACTTACTTCAACATCTGTTTGCTGGAAAACCCAATTGGCATACTCTTAAAACTGAGAACAACACATTTAGCAATGATTCAGATTGTGGACTTTCATGATATTAATCACACTGATCAGCCTGTGACTGTCAGAATAAAAAGAGAATATTATTTTTTTTCGTTTTTTTTTTTTTTAATTTTATTGTTGCTGTATTGCATCCATCCCATTTTTGCTCCCCTCTGTCCCCCTCCCCATCCACCCTTTCCCCCAAAGTCAATCCCACCTGTTGTTCATGGCCATGGTTCCTTCATACCAGGTTCTTCTCTAAGCTGCCCCCCTTTCTTGCCTCTGGGTCCCCCCCACCAACCCCTTTCCCCCTGACCACTGAAGGCCTATTCCTTGTATTCATATACTTGGTTCTGTCTTGCTTGTTGTTAGTTTTGCTCATTAATGTCCTGTAATGGGTGAGATCATATGATATTTGTCCTTCATTGACTGGCTTATTTCATTGAGCATAATACTCTCCAGTTCCATCCATGTTGTTGCAAAGGGTACAAGTTCCTATTTTCTTTCTGCTGTATAGAATTCCATTGTGTAAATGTACCAAAGTTTTTTGATCCAATCCTCCACTGATGGGCACTTAAGAGGTTTCCAGCACTTGGCTATTGTAAGTAGTGCCGCTATGAACATAGGTGTACATAGGTTCTTATGAATTGGTGTTTCAGGATTTTTTGGGTATAGTCCAAGTAGTGGAATTGCTGGATCAAAAGGCAGTTTCATTTTTAGCTTTTTTAAGGAAACCCCATACTGTTTTCCACAGTGGCTGCACCAGCCTACATTCCCACCAACAGTGTATGAGGGTTTGCTTTGCCCCACATCCTCGCCAACACTTGTTGTTTGTTGATTTGCTGATGATTGCCATTCTGACAGGTGTGAGGTGGTATCTTATTGCGGTTTTAATTTGCATCTCTCTGATGACTAGTGATGTTGAGCATTCTTTCATATGCCTCTGGGCCCTTTGTATATCTTCCTCAGTGAGTTGTCTGTTCAGGTCCTTTGCCCATT
>PVIW01009578.1:27473-51072 GCA_004026585.1 Noctilio leporinus | reverse complement strand
AGTGAAATAAGCTAGTCAGTGAAGGACAAATATCATATGATCTCACCCATTATGGGACAATAATGAGCAAAACTAACAACAAGCAAAACAGAACCAAGTATATGAATACAAGGAATAGGCCTTCAGTGGTCAGGGGGAACGGGGTTGGGGGGAGGGGGGGAGGCAGAGGCAAAGAAGGGGAGCAGCTTAGACAAGAACCTAGTATAAAGGAACCATGGACATGGACAACAGGTGGGATTGACTTTGGGGGGAATGGGTGGGTGGGGAGGGGGACAGAGGGGAGCAAAAAGGGGATGGATGTAATACAACAATAATAAAATTTAAAAAATTTAAAAAATTTTAAAAATAAAAAAATAAAAAAAATAAAGTATGTTTAAAAATAACATAACCTAAAATTATGACATAGTATAGCTATTCATATGTAGACATATGCAAAAAATAAGGATCAATTCATGAACAAAACCCATGTGCAAATCTCTGTTACCCACACTCTTTTTTCACTCAGCACTGAAGATAATTTGACATAAGCACATTTGGTTAATAAAAATCAATTTATAACCCCACTATTTTTAAAAAATTTTTATTCAATGAACCCTGATATATAGCACTTACTATGTAAGGCTCTGTTCTAAGTGCTTGACAATCACTACTGGAACTAACCCTTACAACAAACTTCAGGATGTGTGTAGATTGTATCTTACAAGAAAGCTGAGGGTCAGAAAGTTGAGGAAACTTTCCAAGGTCACCCAGCTAGCTCCTAAGTATTCACTTTTGACCACCATGCTCTGCTACTTGCTCTACACCATAATAACAGAAGACACTGGAAGTAAAGGGTTGCGAATGCACAGACGTATTCACAGGGAAATCTTCTGGTTCAGTAGAATCTCTTAATGATGGAGGTATATGATCCTACCACCACTAAACTTCAAACTTAGTAAGGGAGAGGGGAAGGAAATGCCAATAATAACAGACTTCCTTTGGTTTGTCTATTTTGTCTCTATTGTTTCATTATGCCCGAACTGTCCTATAAAGGCAAAATGTAGTGACATGATTTTCTATTAAACTCCTCCTCAAAAAGTAGAGAGGAGTTGCCATATCTTGTATTAGAATTATAAAGACTGGAATTAACAAAGTGAGAATCTGCCAAGTTCTAGGCTATGTCTGTTTGAAGTATCTGATGCTTCGTTTGAAATTCTCTGATCCTGTTTCCTGTACCTCTGTGTTGCAGATACTAGGGCTCATTTTCAGACACTACATAGACTTTTAAACAAATATGCTGTATTTGAATCAACAAAAGTTACACAGCTAATTCCTTGAAAAAACACCTTCAAGTGACTATCTTACTTTCCTTAAGTAACCTTACTTTTCCACTCCCAAGCCAAGAGACTCTTGGTAAATTTCTAACATGCTCTGATATATAACACAACATATTTATGAAGAGGGTTTAAAGTATAAACCATCACAGGAATGCATTAATAAAGTACACAGTGTTCAACTATAATTACAGCAATATTTTCAAGTAGAGGGAGCTATTGCATAGGAAGAGAACAGAAAAGAACCAAAAAAGGGGGAAAAAAATACAGTGGTGTATCAGCAGGCAATCAGTGCAGTAATATAAAAGAGCTGTCTATTTTGTCACTGGCAACCATGAATCACAACACACTTTTCATTCTGAAATATGAAACCATTACATTTTAAGTTTGACACACTAATAAATAAGCTGTACAATTATGTCCTTCATTTAGGATGTCAGTTTTTGATGGAAGGCTTTTTTATTGAGGGGGGAGGGAAACTATATAATAGCTTATTCCCCTCGTGAAATGCATAGAAATCAGCTAGCATTACTTCATATAAATAATTTCTCGACTTTTTTAGAGAACACTACAATAGCAAAAAATATACCAAAAGCAAATAAATGATTTTACTATGTTGGTGTGAGTGACTTCTGTAGTTTCATGTAACACCAAACCAAAACCAAATATTTTTAACCCAATAAATAGGTGAACTGGTTTTCAAAATGCAACTGGTTAAAATGATAATTAGAAACATGTCAAAGGAGGATGAACCAGGAAATAATGGAAAAGTCATGGTGAGCACTTATTTACACAAAGTCCAGTCTTCTTTCGGTCGCAGACTAGTACCAGGTATGTTTGTTAACTAAAATTTTTTCAGGCTTAGTCATCTAGTTTTTTTTTTTTTTTTTAACTTTTAAAAATATTTTTATTCATTATTTTTAGAAAGAAGGGCAAGGAGGGAGGAAAAAAAGGAAAGAAGCATCAATGTATGGATGCCTTTCACCTACTTCCAGCTAAGGACCTGGCTGGTGATCTGGCTTGCAACCTGGTTATGTGCTCTGGCTGGGAATCGAACCAGCAACTCTTGGGTTCATAGGCCAGTGGCAATCCATTGAGCCACATCAGCCAGGGCAGTCATCTAGTTATTCTTAACACTAAATTTAATCTGTCACCACTTTTCCTGGAGAAGAGAATCCAATGGCAGCTTCTTTGTCATTAAAAAAACAAATGCACCCTGGCTGGTGGCCCAGTGGATAAGGTGCCAGCCTGTGAACCCAAAGGTTGCTGGTTCGATTCCCAGCCAGGGCAACATAACTAGGTTGCAAGCCAGGTCTCCAGCCAGGTCCATAGCTGGAGGCAGGTGAAAGGCAACCATACATGATGTTTCTCTCCCTCTCTGCCTCTCTCCCTTCCCCTCTCTCTGAAAAATAATAAATATTTTTAAAAAACCAAAACACCTGGCTGGTAGCACAGTGGATAAGGCGCTGGCCTGCGAACCCAAAGGTTGCAAAACAGGTCTCCAGTCAGGTCTGTGGCTGGAGGCAGGTGAAAAGCAACCATACATTGATGTCTCTCTCCCTCTCTGCCTCTCTCTCTTCCCCTCTTTCTAAAAATAATAAAATCTTTAAAAAACAAACAAACAAACAAACAAACCCAAAACATACCAGCCCTTCTGAAGATGCCCAATTATGTATAATCACTGCTTTGTTTTTTATGATAACTTTTCTGACTGTGTGATTCCCCACATAACTGAATGGAGTTGCTGTAATGAGTAACAGTCATTTCCTTTCGTGGTCATCCTGTGAATCAGCCACCCTATGTATAAACAGCAACTACCACTTCCCACTGGCATGGCTACTACTCTTGAGGTTTGGCTGCATTAAAAAAAAAAAAAAAAAAGTGTTTTTAAAAAGCCATATTCAAGTTGCTTCTCACCAGAAAAGTCTATTTTTTTAAAATACAGTCCATATAGTGTACTTATGTTATATCCAACAAAATGATATATATTTCTCACAACCTCGATCCAACTTGTAGATGCTATACAGATTTTTTTCACTTCATTTTTAAAAAAGATTTTATTCATCATTTTTAGAAAGAGGGGAAGGGAGAGAAGAAGAAACAGAGAGAAACATCAATGTATGGTTGCCTTTCACCTGCTTCCAGCTCTGACCTGGCTGGACACCTGGCTTGCAACCTGGGTATGTGCCCTAACTGGGAATGAGCCAGCGACCCTTAGGTTCGCAGGCTGGTGCTCAATCTACTTAGCCACCAGCCAGGGCCCCTATGCAGACTTTTAAGCCTCCATCAGTTTTTATTGTCTTTAACATAATTTTAAAATCTCTAACTTTTCTTGTTTTGGTAAATAACACTGCAAGGAACACTATTCAAGAATCAAGCTGTTTTAGTCTAAACAGCCAATAGAGGGCACTAAACACCAACCACAAAACATAAGAAGCATTTTTTTTTTTACTGTGCAAGCCCTTCCCTTCTAAAGGATATTTCCCCCTCTTCATCCAAAAGCCTTATATCACTATACATGTTCTAACAGAATCCCATACAATTGCTTCAACTCAATCATTGATGGAAATTGTTCCCTACAGCTCTTAAAAATGTTATCAAACTGCTACAATCAATTAAGAACTGCCAACTTTCATCAGATGCACTACGCAACTACGCAAGAAAACAACTTTCATCAGATGCACTATGCAAGAAAACAGGAGATCTCACCTGAATGCTCCGCACTACCGAGCTGTACTTCCTAAGAGAACCACCTAACTGCCATCTTACAGGCGAATAAAATTGCCATACCTGTCTGAAGAAAAATGTACATCTTTATTATAAATACAGGATGCATCCATGTTAAGGGAAGAGACACTTCTCGCCCACACCCCTCCACTGAGCGGCTGACTAAGGCCAGTCAGGGTGTTCTCTCCCATCTGTTCCTATTCCTCAATTTGCCGCCACGACCTTGCTTTGGTTTCTTGTTATTTCTAGCCTGTTCAATTGTTACAATCTCCCAATAGGTCTACCTGTCTCCAATCTCACTGCCATCCGTCTATTTTCTACAGAGATTTAGAAGAACAGATCTTTAAAACTAAAAACGTAATCATAATTCCTCCTCTGCTTGAAACACTTCTGTGATACAGCCTTCAAGATAAAGGCCCAACTTGTTGGCAGAGAAATCCCTTCAGGTCTGCCGTTCAGTCTAGTCTCCTCTCGCTGTCCCCACTGTACCACTGCCCTCTCCCTTGTGCCCCTGCACTGTCCCAACAGTGCAGAACTACTAAATTTCAGGGGTTGTGAAATGCCCCGGCACACTTCAGCACATGCTATCAGCCGTTCCACCTGCCAGGCGTGTCCTCCCTGCCCCAAGGCCGCTCATCAGTATTTTTGCCGTCAGAGCCAGCTCAGGTGTTTCCTCCAGTGAGAAGCTTTCCTTGGTTTCTCAAAGACTCAAGTTCTTCCTTGCTGGATGTGATCCCTACGTCTAAAAAAAGACCTTGCAGGATAGCATTTGTCATAATATGTTTTCCTTACTGTCCCTGATCTCCTAGAGTAAGTTAGGTTCTCCTGCTAGATGTATTCGCAGCACCTTGTGTTTTTCCCTACTATAAAACTTTTGACACTTTACTGAAATTATTTTAACCATCTTCCCTACTAAAAATAAGCTTCATGAGACCAAGAATATATTTGCTTATTGGTTGCTTTATGTCCAGGGCCTCCCACACAGAAAGTACTGAGCAGTTGAAATATCAAATGACAATCTATTCATTCTCTCGATCCTCGGTGGATTATGAATGCAACCAAAGGCATACCATCATACATGAATAACAACAACAACATCAACATCAACTGGGCACACTTTCTGAGCTCCTGCCATGCCAGGCATGTTCTAAGAATCTTACTTACTTGAACATACTTAATCCTCACACCTATATAAGATAGGTACCATTATTATCCCTTCTCTCCAAGTGAGAAAATTATGCCAGAGAAAAAATAAATAACTTAACTAAAGCACACAGTTGATAAGTGACAGACCAGAATTTAAACTAGTCAGTCAAGTTCCAGAGTTTATGTTCTTACCCATTAAGTGATACAGCTACCTTAAGGTATTGCTAAACAAATGAATGAATGTTGAAAGAAAGTAAACGGTTAGAAGATACACTTATTATCTTGCCCAAGTGTATAAAACTGAGCTCCTTAAACGTCACTAGAGGTTCCTATTTTAGTACCTAGCTGATGAAAAGCTAGAGCACAGCAAGTGCGCATGCTGCATGCACAGGTGAAATATGCCTTTGCTACATTTTCACTGAGATTCACTTTCTCAAGAATTCATTCATTTGGTGACATTCATTTATGTGACAGCCATTATGCTCAAATGCATAAGATTCAAAGTATCTGAATCTCATCCATGGATTATATGGATATTTGTGCACAGTCCCACAGAGCAAAGAGACCAGAGCTCACGTGAACTCCAGCCAAGTGCAGGGGCGTCACCGGGGGTGGGGCGGTGGGGCAGTTGAAAGCTGGGCTCCTTTAGAGACGAGTAGCTGGAAGACGTGGAGAGTTCCCGCTATAAAGCTGCTCCCAATACTAAAACTGCAAATGCAGACAAGGAAGTATGGCACCATCCGTGCAAAGGTTGAAAGCAGAGAATTTTACAGGAAGAGGACACAGACAAAGTGAACAAGAAGAAAAGTGGTCCCATTTAAGAAATTAGCCAATGCATTGTAAGTAAGGCATTTTTAAAAAATTAAGATGCACGTAAGACATACACCAAAGACTGTTCTGACATTCAACATCGAAGAAAAACAAAAATCACAGTGTAACAATAACAACTATATGGATTTAAAATAAAGAATAACTTGGAGGTATTTTTTAAAAATTCTGTATCCAACACCAAAACTTATAAAAATATTAAATAATGTAATAGGAACTTAAAGACAACAGCAGGAAGGGAAAGAGACAGACCATAGTTTATTTCAGGTAAAAAATTTGTGTATAACAAGCAAAATAGAGACAGACTCATAGATGGAGAAGAAAGTGACTGCTACAGTGGGGGTTGGTGGGGGAGCAACCAAGCAGAAAGGAAATGACTCCTGGACATGGACAGCAGTGTGGGGACTACTGGGGGAAAGAGGTATAAAGGAGCTAAGTGGTAATGGAAAAAACAGTAATTTTTAAAATTGTGTATAAACTAATTTACCTTTGATAATTTTAAACACTTACTGTCAACTAAATGTTTTCAAATATAATTCTACGTCATTTTTAAAGGCCTGTACTGTTGGATAGCTCACCAACACTGAAATACATGCTCTCCTGTATTACATGAGTCCTTCACCAAAATGAAATGATTCCAAGAAATAACTAGAAAAACAACTTGGAACAACTATGAACAAATCTCCCAACCAATGGATTCAATGCTATGATGTACACTATTACAGAATCAGACTCCTAAGTTTCATCCCACAAATATTTACTCATATAAGTATGTGAAGCATATTTGAAAGATAATTTTATAGGGTTTATATACTTTTATATTAATTTATGAATAACGTAAGGTGCCTAGCTATGTACTCAATCATTGTGAACTAAGAGAAAACTATAAAAGCACCAAGTACACAAATATTTGATTCTTAAAGAGTATATACACTCTTAAATGTGGCCATTAGTATTTGAACTAAAATGTATTGAGTTAAAATTGAAATAAGTTAACAGTGAAATAAATTTTCATAATAAAATCTCAAGGAAGTTACTAAAATGAAGAATATAGAAAGAAACCGCTAAGTTGAAAAGGGAGACAGCTATTTCATCCTGGATGTCGGCAGAAAAAGGAATTGGGTGAAAGAAAGGCAAAGGAAAGGTTTCTTTATACACACACACATGCATGCATGCACACATATGCACACATAGTCCTTAAGGAAAAAAGCAGTGATCTTCAGATGCTCTGCTGTATAGCTCACATTAATTAAAATTTCCATTGTTAGCAATGTCTGTCAGGAAATAGGAATCCAAATATTTTTTTTAATTAAAGATTTTATTTATTATTTTTAGAGAGAAGGGAAGGGAGAGAAGCAGAGAAGGAGAGAGACATCAATGTATGGTTGCCTTTCACCTGCCTCCAGCTACGGATCTGGCTGGAGACCTGGCTTGCAACCTGGTTATGTGCCCTGGCTGGGAATCGAAACAGCAACCTTTGGGTTTGCAGGCTGGTGCCAGGGCAGAATCCAAATATTTTTTTAAAGGAGAAAATGTACACAGGCGAGACAAGCAGGCAGACAGTCAATTCACCAGTGGTAGGATGGGTGGGATCAGAAGTCAAGGGACAGATTTTGAGCCCCAGCTTGGTGGCAGCTTGGCTGTGCACAGTTTCAGAAGTTCATTCTCTGAGTTAGTTTTTTCAATTGTAAAATGAGAAAGTTGAATAAGTGACAATTATAATTCATTCCACCAACTCCAAAATCTTACAACTAAATTTGACAGAGTATCTTGAGTCAAATGTTTCATTAAGTTCTACCAAAACATTCATAAAACCACTATAAAAGTAGAGAATGATAAAAGTTAATTCAAAACACAGCATTAACAATGAAAAAGATATCATATTATATAATTACTTATTATATAATTTTAGTGGTATCTTTTAGGAGCTTATAAAAAGGTCACTAACTATACAAGTCTTAACTTCCTGAGTATTCCACCATCAAAACAAAAGATACAACAAAATATGTATGACACGAGCAGTGTTTTTTAAAAAATGAGTCTTTAAAACAACCTTTTTCTTCCTTTGCCATTTTTAGGTAGCAACAAAAGACATGTCAGGGACTACTAGTTGAATTAAAGTTACTAGAATAGTTCTGGTTTAAGATAGTAGGATGTAATTAATTTTACTACAAGAACTTCTGACTTGACCAATGAACTAAGTATTTACTTCTGGGAAAGAGAAATAAATGTATTTATAGTGAATGCAAGGCAATAACTATATGATTCTAAAAAATAATGATCAAGGTATCTTAGAGAATCTAAGCCCATTTTTAACTATTTTATAATATGACCAAGTACTGGTGTGGATAGTGTATCCATACCAATAACCACAACATCATCATGTTCAAAGTAAGTACCCACAAAATACATTCAGTGCACTCAAGATAGATTAAACTGATATGGTTCCTGGCTCCTTGTGTCTTACTACTTCCTAAATACTATTAGGCATTAAGAATAGATTTTTCCACTCACCACACACAGAACTAAATAGTCCCTGAGCAGCATAGTACATAAGGCAATTAAAAGGGCAGTGGAAGAGAAGTGGACAGAGAAGCTTGCTAAAAAATCAAAATATATTCCAAAGAGGAAAATATATATATAAGCTTGCAGATAATTTTATTTGGTATAACTTAGTATTTTAAAAATCTATTTTAAGCACCATAATAATCAAAATGATTCAAGTAGAAGTCTCATGGAAATTATTTCTTGAAGACTATTACTCTCTTATCCCCTTCTAGTCTCCTATTAGGTATTTTTCTTAGAAATTAAATATGTTCCTTGCATATTTAATCTCCTGAAAAATATATGTCATGCTGTAATTGTTTGCATGTTTACCATTTACTTGGCCTAGGACTTTTGCTGGTTGTAAGAAAAATAAGACAAATCACACCACTGTCCTTTATCTAAAAGTCCCATCATCTAGCTGGGACTTCAGTTCCACCAGGGAAACTAGTACTCAAGTACAAAGTCACATCTTCTATTAAAATTACATCAGTTAAAATTTGAATATGCTTAACATTATGGAACTACACACTTAAAAATGGTTATGATGGTAAATTTTTGTTATCTGTATTTTACCAAAAAATTTTAAAGTAGAAAATAAGATTTATAAATAAGAAATACCTCAATATCTTCCAAAAAAACCAGAAAACTACATTAGTTGAAATCTATGATGATGCAAAGAAGTACAGACACATAAAACTTTTTAAAGTTTTTAAATATTAGTTTTGGAATTCATTTTAATATTTCAAACAAGTTACTTTTAACTTAACTTAAATACTAACTGAGCGCTATTATTCAAATGGTCTAATCTCTAAGACTCAAAATTCTCCTTTATAAGTGGAAATAATAACAGTACAGATTTTATAGCGCTACTATAAGGCATTAAATAAGATAAGGCATGTAAAGAGCTTAGTAAGCTCATGAAAATCACTTCATGTAAGTGCTGTTACCATTATTATTACTACCAGGAAGATGATGATGAAGTTAGTAGGATAAATGTGCTTGAGCAGTTAACATTTACCACCTCATTTACTACCTTCTAAATTTAGCTGAGCATGTGTGATGTGGACCAGCAGCGCTATCAACTGCCACACCATTCATGAGGTTACACGTTTAAGACAAGAAAACAAAGGCTTGGCCCTATACTTCAGACACACAGACCTCCAGACACATCTGGAGAGAGCCTCCAGGCAGCATGGTGTCCTTAGTCCTCACTCTCCCTTAGAGCAGACAATGAAAGACAGGAGCCACCTCTGATAGTCAGTGCCACATTAAGGACACAGGATGCCCTTAATTCCTTAGAAATGATTCTGCAACTTTTTCTTTTAATCCTTGAAAGGGCAACCAATACCCTTGATACTTAGCAAACAGCATGCAGAATGAAACACTGACAATTTGAAATTGGGCAGGAAAAAGGCCAAGGAGTCCTTCTGCATAATCTAAGGTAGAAAACATGTAGTTTTCACTTTCCAGCAGTGAAAAAGCCATCAGGTCTCTTAAGAACTTTGTCCAGCGGACAGGAGTCAAGGCCAGAGGCTGTAAGGATTCAGGGATACTCTAAAGTAAATCTTTTGCAACTGTAATAAGTATGTTTCTCTGGAAAGGGAAAACTTCTATGGTCTTTCATTTGAGCCTTAATTATAAAGAATCAGTGCTGTTTCTGGTCTAAAGACTGTACTTTCACACTGCTTGACCACAGGCTGAGGACTGCAGCTCCACTACTAACGAATTAGATGATCCTGAGCAAATTCTTTAACCTCTTGTCATCAGTATGATGATTACAGAACTTACCTCACTGGGGTTGTAGAGTTAATTAAATCGCCCACCCCTACACACAGAGGCTTTAGACAATGCCTGACAGAGTAAATGGTACATAATAACTGGCTGTTACGACCATGTGAAATGGTAGTCATGCTTTCCAAAGAAAACATTGGGCCTTAAGTAGCAGAAGGAGGCAGCACCACGTCCCGGCCCTCACGGGGGAAAAGCATGGTTTCTCTAAATCACTGCCGGGCTCCAGTGACGCCCAAAGGCAAGGCAGAACATTGCCAATCCCCATGCCATGGGAACACAGACTCTTATTACAGGTGTGTGGACTTAAGTCCATCTTTCTGCCACACTCCAGGAGGTGCTATCACTTTCATCTACGAGCAGGGTTTTCAAGATTGACATCAGAGTCAAGTGGGAACTTCCAAAACACACCTACACCTAGAGGTAGGGGCAGACTGGGGATGAAACTCCTCTAGAGACCGAGTTTCTTCTTTAGGCCAATTACTTAACATAATAACGACGACAACAACAACAAAAAACTACTATTCTATTTTTAATTATACGGGAAACATAGGTGTATAGCAAGATTGATAACCCACTAATTTTCTGGACTATCTTGAACATTTCATAGGAGATACGCAATTATCAGGCACTGCAGTAAATCTGAGCTCTATGTCTACATTTTAGCTCTCCATGGTTGTCTGATAAACATTAGTATGTACCATCTGGCCATTTCTGAAACACTCATTGAAGGGAACACAACAAGTATATCATTTTCAGTATCTCCTTCTCCTCAGCAATGCCCTCCAGTGTGCAGCAGAAATAGGCCAGAAGAAACACTGTAAAAAGGGGAGCTACCCCAGGAGAGCACCACCCAGCTGACAAGTATTTGCTGCCTGCCTTCCATTTTCTCTCTCCCCTATCAGACACAATAGGATTTTTTGCCAAGTTCTTATTCCAAAGGAGCCATGACATTCCTGCAAAGTTCAACATCAGGCCTGACTTAAGATCTTGGAGGCCTCCTGCTAACTTCATCCCCCTGCAGCTGCCTTGCTCAGGCAAGCGTTTGATCTGGGAGATCTGGATTTCAAGCTGATATACACAGAGCCTCTTTGATCTCTTATTAAGTGGCTTCTGGTCTCCTGATGCCTTTAGCCTTGCTGCAGTGAAGTTTCTGGAAGCCAGTCATCATCCGGAGCACACGACAAGCTCCACACACCAGGAGTGGGCTCCCCTCGTTTACCCACTTTGCAGACTTGAAAAGCAATCGTTAAGCCATGAGAGAATTTCCCCAGTAGCCATAATCAATCCACTTCATGAACACATTACTAAGAATTATTTCTCAAATGAAGCAGCTTAAAATGATTTAAAGGATACAGAACTTTCCCATAAAGGGAAAGGAAGCAAATCCTCTGTGAAAAGAAATCTTTGGCCCAGTTGGCACTGGGGGCTTACAGTACTTTGATGTTAATAAAAATAAATGTAGATAGGAATCAGGGATGGGCAAATAGTAGCCTTTAGCAGTTGCCCTAAGTTCAGTTAAGCAAAAGTGAGCTTTAAATGCAGCGGTGTGATTTGCTCAACAGTAAGCTATCCACATATTTGCAAGAATATGGACATAACATTAGCAACAGACTGACTACATTTTCCTTAATACCAGTATCTTTTTAAAATTAATTCATTTATTTTTAGAGCAAGGGAGATAAACACCCATGTGTGATCAGTTGCCTCTTGCAAGACCCCAATCTGGAGACCTGGTATGCATCATGCCAGGCATGTGCCGACTGGGAACTGAACCTGCGATCCTTCGGTTCACAGGCCAGCACTCAATCCACTGAGCAACAGTAGCCAGGGCATGCTTAGTACTGATACCTTATACTACATGGGTGCATTGGGCCCAAAGAGCTCTGTAAAAGAAAGAAGACATAGGGGCCTGGCTGGTAGCAGGATAAGGCGCCAGCCTGCGAACCCAAAGGTAGCTGGTTCAATTCCCCAGCCAGGGCACATAACCAGGTTGCAAGCCAGGTCTCCAGCCAGCTCCATGGCTAGAGGTAGGTGAAAGGTAACCATACATTGATGCTTCTTTCCCTCTCTGCCTTTCTCCCTTCCTTTCTCTCTAGAAATAATGAATAAAAAATCTTTTAAAAAAAGAGAAGACATAAACAAATAACAAAAAATATACTGGTGACCATGTTATGAGATCCTGGGAGTATTAAAGTGAAACTATAGAATAACTTGCCATTTATTGCTATCTTCTATATGTGAGATTGTGGACATAGTATAAGTTTGCATCTGACTATTTAATAAAACTAATACATGTATAGTTCACCCCTTAACAACATGGGTTTGAGCTGTGAGGATCCACTTATACATAGATTTATTTTTCAATAAATATTGTGAATGTATATACTCTTATGATTTTCTTAACAAAATTTTCTTTTCTCTAGCTTACTTTATTCTACAAATAGTTATATAATACATTAACATATAAAATATGTGTTAACTATGTTATCAGTAAGGCTTCTAGTCAACAGTAGGCTATTAGTAGTTACGCTTTGGGGGAGTCAAAAGTTACATACGTATTTTCAACTGTGCAGGGTCAATGCTCCCAACCCCCACATTATTCAAGGGTCAGTGGTACTACAATATGTTAAAATTATATTAATACCTACCAAATTCTATATCCCAGATTCTATAAACTAATCAGCTAATATGAACATAAAGATTGGGATTCTGCAAGTTACTATGTTAACTTATAAGTATATAAGGACCAAATACCATGGTAGCATTTATGCAAATTCACCCAGCATTCAACTATAGTAGCAAAAAATTAAAATATTTAATTCCTTCCACTATTATTTTTTTAATCCATACATATTTTCTTAAATTGATTTTAGAGAGGGAAAGAGAAAGAGGAAGATGAGAGAGAACCATCAATCAGATGCCTTCCATACGTGACTCACTGGGGATCAAACCTGCATGCTTTTGGTGCACAGGGCAATGCTCCAACCAACTGACCACCTGGCCAGAGCTCTTCCACCTTTAAATTCATTTTTTTGATAAACAGAATTAAAACTGGAAGAAGAAATATGATTAGACTTCTGTGCACTAATATCAAATCTGAATATAAATAGTTCATGCCCTCTTAGCTATAAAGGTCGACAAGTTAATTACTGCCAAAATAAAGTTGAAAGTAAATTGCTATCTCTTAATCTGTCCATATCACAAAAAACAATTAGCAAATTCATGTATTATATAACTGCTTACATTTAATTTTTCAAGAGAATAATCTGAATAAAGAAATGACTCTACATAAGGCATTAATTTTAAGTGGTCTAAATACATGTGAGTCTCACAAAGAGTCGCGTTCAAGCAATTTGGTAAAAATATGCCAAAATTTAAAAGATATATGCTTATTTTGATAAGTAATTCCACTTCCAGGAATTTATCACAAGATTTATTCCACCTTTTTACAAAAGAATATGACAAGGATATCCACTAGAGCTTCATTTGAAATACCCACCAAATGAGTATAGGATATTGGTTAAATAAATTATTATACAAAGACCCTAATATACTATGCAGTTATTTAAAAGGACTAGGTAACTCTATAAATACCAAAATGAAAGAACATATAACTGATGAAAAATGCAATGTGCTTAAAATGTTTGTGATATATTTAACTTATGTGTAAAAAATATTAGCAACCAAAAAACTATTCCTTATCCAACCATGTATGTGTAAAATATCCTGGGAGGATTGACAGGAAAATCTGGAGTTTTATCTGGGAGAAGTGAGGGATTATGTTTATAAGACAGAATTACTTGTCATGGGATAACTTTATGTACCTTTAAACTTTTATGCCATATACATATATGCATTACTTATTTTTAAAACATTTCTAACACGTTCAGAAACTCATTCTGTTGGACATATTATAAGAAAAACATCAATTTAAAGCTACGTACATGAAATTTATATAATCCCTCCCTACAACTTTTAAGTCTTTTTAAAAAATCTTCACCAGGGTCTATGTTTATTGATTTGAGGGAGATCAAGATAGGAGAGGAAAGCAGAGGATAGAAGAGGGGAGGGAAAAATCAATGTAAGTGAGAAACACTGATCAGTTGCCTACTGTATGCACTTGACCAGGGATCAAACCCACAACCTAGGCATGTGCCCTGACCTGGAATTGACTCTACAATCTTTTAAGATGATGGTCTAACCAACTGAGCCACCTGGCCAGGCCTTAAAGTCTTTTTTTAAAGAAAATTCCATCTAATAGAATTAGTAGTCAGACAGAAACTGCACACTAAGTTTTTCTTGAAAATTCTAAGGCATACCATATCTAAGACAAATACTCTTTGGGTTCAATAACCCATTTCTTCTATTAAGAAAAATTAATCACTGTTAATTTTTATTGGAAGGAATGCTTTCACTATTCTTTTCAATCAATCATTACGTATTTGCCTGTGGACTTTCAAGCAATGTTTTAAAACATTACTAACAGTATTTACAAATGAATCCCCTCTCAAAGGCTTTTGCTATTCTACTTTCTATTTTTTATCACTCCTAGTGTCTGAGATAAACCCTAAGTCTTTCAAAAACATCTACTTTAACAAAAATTGAATCTATCCATATCAGAAGGGAAGAAATATGAGGCATGGGATATGGGAGGAAGAACTGTTGTTAATAAATTTCACCTTCTGAATCATTAACATTTAAAAGTATCAAGAATGGCAATATCATGGCTAATGTTCAAAAATTGGCTAATGTCAAACATGCCTAGTGATTTATAATCATGAGGGGTTATGAAAAGTTCAACATAAATCAAAACACCAGAAAATATCCATTTGCCATGTTTAATTTATAAGGTCAATTGAAGGTAAAATCCACACAGTTCTAAATTTATTTCAAGATTTTTGGTAGATTTTAAAATTACAGATTCTCAGACTACCTAATAATTGTTCCATTACTGGACATTAACCCACAACAAAATACTTGTACTAACCTAGGATTCTTAAATTTGTAATTATTTTTGTTTAAAGCAATAAACACTAGTTCTTACAGAATATGAAACTAACTTTACTTACTAAACTATCATGTAAGTATTAAAAATGAGAATACTATCTAGCAGTCTGGCTTTGAGGCATGAAAAGTTTTTGCAAGCCGAAAAAATGGAAAGATCTTCTGTGAGAAATTTATTACAGGAATCCCTAGTAATAAAATGCACATGGAAGCAACTCTCATAAGAAATGGAGCAGTCGATTATGATGGTTAAAAGACCAGACTCTGGGAGCCAACTGTTTGGGTTAAATTCTAGTCCTGCCTGCCACACACTAGCAGTGTGAAATTGGACTAGTTATTTAACCTTTCCTTGCTTCAGGTTCCTCAATTCTAAAATGAAGATAATATCCCTGATGGGTGAGGCTCAGCTGGCTGGGTGTTGTCCCACATAGTTAGAAGGTCACTGGTTTGATGCCCAGTGAGAGCACCTGCCTGGGTTGCAGGTTCAATCCCCAGTTGGGGCATGAGAGGCAGCTGATCAATGTTCCTCTTCCTCTCTTTTTCCCTCCCTTCTCTTCTTTCTAAAAGTAAATAAATATAATGTTTCTTAAAATAATAAATTAAATAAGCCCTGGCTGGTGTAGCTCAGTGGATTGAGGAGTGGCCTGCTGAGCCACAAGGTTGCTGGTTCGATGCCCAGTCTGGGCACCTGCCTGGGTTGTGCGCCAGGTCCCCAGTTGAGGGTGCATGAGAGGCAGTCACACCGTGATGTTTCTCTCCCACTCCTTCTCTCTCCTTTCCCCTCTCTCTAAAAATAAATAAATTTTAAAATAAAATAAGGATAATAATAGTATGTATTTCCTATGGTTCTTGCAAAAAATATATAAAGCAATCAGAAGAGTGCCTAGCAAAGAAAACACTCTACAAATATCAGCTCTTACTATTAAATATGTATTAATTTTATTTATATAAATATGAGGATTAGTATTAGGCTGAATATTAGTAATATTCCAAGGAATAAAAACATTAAATGTAAATATTCGGGAAAGGAATCAAGACAAAGATAACTAGAGCACAGTATGCAAGCCACATTTAGAAACTGGCAAGAAATTATATTACAAAATCTTATAACCGAATTTCCGAAGAGTTTTACATTGCTTAGAAAGAGAGTACGCGTAGTTAGCCACAATACTCATGCTCTTGACAAATTATGCACACTGCTGTTTTCCCTGACACAATCCTGTAAGACAGGACGTTACAGTAACCAATCAATGACTCCTCTAATATGGTACAAATGCAGGGCAGGATTTTAACTAGCTACTATATGGAGGAGAACCTAAGAATAGCTGGTGATTAACAAATGCTCTCCCTTCTTGGAAGTCAGTCCACAAAGCTACTATCACTTTACCCTAAAATCTAAGGAGAAGACTTACAACCTGAATCTTGTATATTGTGTCTTCCTTGTTGCTTTCTCCTATTCCTTTGCTCCTATCTATTTTAAATGCCTTTCATGAAAATGAATTTCCACACTTGGCCCTTTGGCTGTATGACTGAGCAACAGAACTGCTTAGCAGATTCAGCTCCTTTGTTTCAGGTATAAAAGTATGCTTCTTTTCTCTGCTTAGCTACACAACTTCCATCAAAAGTTAATCACTGAATCACCTGTCCAGGCAGTTACCGTATATTTATTTCCATGGCCAACTCAAGATCCTTTACCAGCTCAATCATTTTTTCATAAGATTTGGCTCAATTTATGTAAAAAGAACATTTTTGGCCAATAATCCACAATTCACAATTGGATAATTTACATATGGCTCATCAAGGGTTCACTGCTTTTAGCCCTGACAGCAGTGGCTCAGTAGGTTGGGCATCATCATGCAAACTGAAGGGTCCCTGGTTTGATTCCTGATCAGGGCACAGGCCAGGTACCTGGTTGAGATGCGAGCGTGTGGGAAAACCAATTGATATTTCTTTCCCTTTCTTTCTCCCTTCATTCCCCTCTCTCTAAAAATAAACAAATAAAATATTTAAAAAAAAAGAGTTGGCTGCTTTTTAAGTGCACTTCTATAATTAAATTTAGACTTCTCTACATAAAGACATCAAACATGAATTTTCCTTATCTCACTAGAAAGTTGAAAATTGATAGAGTACATACATATTGTAGTATGGCTCCATCTTTGAGGAAAATATAAAAACTTTTTGACTTTATTTTTTAAATTGGATCATTATTAGTAATATTCACATTTGCATAATAATGTAACATTTCTACTTCTTTACACATTAATTTATCTGGCTCATAATAATCCTTTGAGCTAGGCATTATTATCCCCATTTTATAAATGAAGACATTGCATCAATACCCATAAATAGGTGTCAAATATTGTTTTGTTAGGCTCTTGAGGAATTTATTATTCTAGAAAATAACCCATTAGTGAGAGTGTGGTTAACTGAAATAAATATTCCGAAGTAAATTTTCAATCTCTTCAATACTATTAATGTAGGTCCTTTACAACCAGGAAGCTCTCCCACTCTAGTAACACTTTCACCCATTGCTAAGGTGGACAAGATGTTTCTATTATATTTCTTATTCTAAATATGCTAAGCCTGGGGGTGGGAGTGGGTATCTGCATGGGCTCTGTTCAGGTACCTAATAAATTCATACAGAATGCATCAAATACAATAAAAGCCGGGAACAAAGACTTTCATGGCTTTTGCTAAACCTTCTCCGGGTCTTACAAAAAATATTTTTGAACTTTGAAATGTATTACCTAATTATAACAAGGGATGCTATAAGCAATTAATCTAACTTGGCCAAAGCCAAAGTTTTAAGTTGTGCTTACGTGTCATCTCAATGCCATGGTGGAAACCAGTTCTATATACCTCTTGACAAATGCTGAAAATGTGCTGTGTACGACTATAAATGTACTCAAGAATGACTTATGAAAAACATTCAATTTAAGATTTTTTCCAAAGTTTAGATACAGAAATAAATGAGCCGAGTCCTTTAACATAAATCAAAGCAGCATTTAGAAAATGAAGTATTTTTTCTATTAGTTCTTCAAGGAGCACAAAAACAAAAAGGATACCTAACATTTCTTTTGCAGAAAAATTTCTATATATAATTCATGCAGAAGTCAATGTCAGTACTGTATGCATAATGACTTTGAGATGAGAGGGGAGAAAGCCTAGAATTTTATAAATAAAAATTAAAAAGACAAAAAGTATATTCCAATGCATCCCTACAAAAATGCAGTGAAGAAAAATACCACTGCATAATTAGAACAAACTACATGTATGTATTTTTTAAAGTGTAAAGCTCAAAACCCAAATAAATGTTTCTGTTAACTGGAAATTAAACTGTTAAGAACTACCAAGTCTTTTCCATCTTTTACTGAAGATTTTTGATGTCTAAAGCACTTGTCTGCTTTTAATGTGTGATACTCAAAATATAAAATTTGCAGGTAATGTCATTTAACAGGATAAAAGCAATCATTAGGATACAGATATATATAATCTAAGAATGTAAATATATATTTCAATGATGACAAAAAATGTAGCTGACTCTCCAAGGCCCCATCAGAAAGGTGTTTTCTAAACTAAATCCCAATTATCAAAATGGTTAACAAGAAATCCCACTGAATGTGTTCTCTTAGTCCCCGTTAATTTTGGTTAACCTAACCTTTATGCAAATATTTGTTTCTACCATGCACTAGGTAATGAAACTACATTGGTGAGGAAAACAATGATATATACTAGCCATTTTTATATGCTGTAATATTTTAACCACTATATAAACTTCCAGAATCTTACAGTATGAATATTTTCATAAAAATGCTTCCCAAAATGTGCATTATTTAGAATCAACAACTCATAATTCAATAATATTCCAAAGAGAAGTTCTAATAACTAAGAAGGTTATTTGGCACAGAAACATGCCAGCAAAAATGAAACAGATATAATCTATTTCAGTAATCTTAAATCACACTGCCAAATATTAAATTTAATGTCTTACATAATGCTTAAAGTATTTTTCTTTTAATCTATTCCTGATTGCCTTATTATATTAAAAATAAAAGAATTGATTTTTATATCACTTGGCATTTTATGTGTTTTGATAGAATACATTTTGCTTTATTAAACCACAATGTTTTTAGGCAGCACAAATGTATTAAAATATGCATCTTAAAAGTGAAGGGATTTCTTGCCAACAGTTTTAATTTCCTATAATAATCAGAAGCTCTAAAAGTGCTATAAACTGATAAACTGGTAAGACATATAGATGTCTTTGTGTGATCTTTCACATCATCTTCCAAATGCATGTAGTCATATCTGGGGAACATATAAATACCTAAATATCATGTGTTCCATTACTAAATATAAATACATAATTTTATATTACTACTTAATTAAACTTACTGAGATTAACAGGTAAGCAAGAATATAAAGTCTTCCATGTGAAGGGGAGGAACAGGAGGATAACTGGGACTGACAACTAATATGTACAGGATTTCTTCTGGGGGTGATAAAAATGTTCCACAATTAGACTGTGGTGATGGCTGCACAACTTTGAATATACTAAAGGTAACCAAACTGTATGCTGTAAATGAGTGGATTTTATAATATGTGAAATATATCTCAATAAAGCTGGGGGAAAAAACCCTCCATATAAAAATATTTATCAAGTTCCAGTTTCTAAAAGCATCCATGGGTATAGAACTATTGCTTCCAGCCCTGGCTGGTGGCACAGTGGAAAGACGCCAGCCTGCAAACCCCAAGTTTGCTGGTTCGACTCCCAGCCAGGGCACATAACCAGATTGCAAGCCAGGTCTCCAGCCAGCTGGAGGCAGGTGAAAGGCAACCATATATTGGTGTCTCTGTCCCTCTCTGCCTCTAAAAACAATAAATAAAAAATCTTTAAAAACTATTGCTCCTTTTATTGTTCCTTTATTATATATATCATCCATCATTTCATTGACTATGGGAGCTATCAACTGTCAAGTTAACATTGGAAAGTATGACAACTCATCTTTGGACAGTGGTATTATACATCAAATCATTCAGTTTTGCCTAAGTCAACGGGTGCCTTAGTTACCACTTCACATAACGTTAATACAAACTAATCACTCCAAAACACTCTACTGAGGTTCTTATACCTGGTAATCCAAAATGCTGAATCCTAAGCCTTTATGATCTTTTACTAGTTCAACAATCTTGATTTCAGGAGACCATAGTGCTAATTCCCCATCGTCATCTTCTTCAGTGTTGACATCTGCATTGACATCAGCCTGAAATACCAAAGAACACAAATGCTTCACATACTGTCCTTTGAATTCTGAAAAGAATATATCAGGAACCTTACCGCTTCTTCTCAAACTGGGAATTCTCTTTGGCATGCATAGCTTTTCAATCTAATCTTTTTAAGGGGTCATGCACTGGGGCATATACACTCTAGTATAAGATCTTTGAAAAATTCAAGCATTTAAAAATGCAGATTATTCATAAAGGTTCCTTTTTAATGTAAAGTGTCCATTTTATTCAAAGTATTAACACTGACCTCTTATACTTCAATGAGTTCTGTCATCCCATTAGAAGCATAAAAGGAAAAATATGCAATTTAAGAAAAAAGAAAAATATCATACAAAATCAAAGCTTATAAGACATTTAAGTAGTAATACCTGAATTCATAATTATAGTAGAGAGACAGAGAATGCCAACACAGAGAGAAGCCAGAACAGGACACAGAGACACAGAGACACCACTTCTGTTGGCTCCTAGAAGTTTTCAAGGAAAACTTTACTAGAAAAATAAGGCTGAAAATGTCCAAGTCTTTGGGAATCATGAAAGTCTAAAAGCAAATAAAAATTGCTCACATGAAGTAATAAAAATTTCATCCCGGAGGAAGTACATCAGCACCACTACCCAGGAGACTGGTCCTTGGTTACTTCCCCTGACCTTACATTCCTAAATCCCCCCTATTCCTGGCTTCCCCTCTTCTCAGGGAAAAGAATCACTGCCATATGGAATTCTAGGAAGCTAAGTGATACAGGGTCAATGAGTCAACTATGCAGAATGAGAATAGCTGTTCCAACCTTCTGTCTTTATACTATTAATAGCACTCTATTGTTATTTTTTTATGAGTTAACTTCCCCAGAATACTCTCAATTTCTATCTGAAGCTTAAGAATTATATTCTTTTTCTTTGTAGCCCTAGCAACTAACAAAATGCCTGGCTCACGGGCTAGAATGAAAACTCTGCACGGCCTACCACAGGGTTTACCACAGTCGTCCATTCAGCCTATAGTAGTACCTAGCTCACAACAACCATGCAACAAATATTGATCAATACATATTTCTATTGATTAAATACAAATAATCCATCTTTCATTGGGTTTCCCATGAAACTCTTTTAAAATAAAGTTACAGATTAAGTAATAATTTTTTAAAGTAGGCTTCTTAAAACTTTGGGTAATCCTAGTAAATAAAAAACGAGAGCATATATTACTACAAATATAAGTTTGGATGACTTGTATAAAAAAATCCATTTAATGGAATCAAAGTTGGGGGAACCCCTCTACTATGGAAGAGTAAAGCACCATAACTAGCATAAAAACATGTTTTAATTAGGGTTGGTCAAAACCTCAAATTGTCCCTGCAGGACATGGAAAGTCAATACTCAATTCACGGTGGATTGAATCTAAACATGGGGAAAATTTCTTGGTTCTTGAATTACAAAACTTGAAATTAGTGGGAATGTTCTGGATCAATAATCTCTGTATATTTCAGCCTGATGTGAGGAAATGATACACTTAAAAAAAGAAAATACTCAGACCTTCCAATAAAAAGTAAAGTTCCAATGGCTAATACAATATGACTGATGTTTTACTAAGGCACTTAATACCCTCACTGATTAATGAGCATTAGAATTTTGGCAGAGCTGCCTAACCAGATAGAGTTTAAAAACCTAAGATGGTACTGAGATAAGTGAAAATAGAGACAGATGGAAAAAGACAGACAGGATTTAAAAAGAAAAAAAAAATACACATATAATTTTAAAACCCAAGTTTATAGAAGTTTCAAGGCATATAAGGTATTAAAGAGATTATTCTCCAACTCAAAATATATCGCTTTGATACAATCAATTCTGCATAACCCCTCTATTTACAGAATGGAATGCAATCAACTAATGGGCAGCAAGGTTGGCATTCAGCATAATTCAGGGCTGTTGTTTACCCATTGTGGTCAAATATGACAGATGGGAGGAGAGAGTTAGCAAGCTGGGCTGGTGATTTACACACCCTATAAAATTAGATTAAAGGCATTTTTATCAACCTTTAGAGGTAAGCCATCACCCACATTGAATTTTAGTAAAGACAGCAAGAATCACAAAAGTGTAGCATTTGAGTCCCGTCTTTGAAGTATGTTTTATGGAAGAGAAACATCTAAAGAGAGATTCTCGAGCAATAATTTACTAAGTACTTCTTACATGTCCAGTACAGAATGAAAATACTATGAGATGCAAAATAATTTTAAGATATGACCTCTGCCCTCAGGAGCTAACAGTTTTCAGGTAAAAACAAGCTAAATAATATCTGTGACTATAACACAGTGTCAACCTTTTAGATGAGAAAAGAAATGTGGGTGAACTGAGGAGTCAGGAACAGCTGGAGCTAACGTGTACTGAGCACTTCCCACGTGCAAGGCATTGTGCCAAGAACTTGGAGTACATCGTCTCTTCCTCACACAAACTGATGAGGTGGTTAAGTATTTCAAGTCTCCCCATTTTTCAGAGGAAGAACATGAAGAGAAAGTCAAGTTATTTGCTCAAACATTCATAATCATTAAGTAGTAGAACAGGATTAGAGTCCCTGTGTTTTGAAATTCAGACTCTAGTCAGGTAAAAGAGAAAGGCACTATAATTTAAATTTTGGTTAATGGAATTATAATCTAGAAGAATCTGGAAAGGTGGAAGCAGCATAATAGATGAAGTTACAAATGTCCTAAGATGACAAAGCATGTGCTTAAAATAGTTTTCAAAATTACAACTTTTTTTTTTTTTTTGGAGTTTATTTTTTTTTTTTTCTTTTAATTTTATTGTTGTTGTATTACATCCATCCCTTTTTTTCTCCCCTCTGTCCCCCTCCCCACCCACCCTTTCCCCCCAAAGTCAATCCCACCTGTTGTCCATGTCCATGGTTCCTTTATACTAGGTTCTTGTCTAAGCTGCTCCCCTTCTTTGCCTCTGCCTCCCCCCTCCCCCCTCCCCCT
>PVIW01009578.1:0-27373 GCA_004026585.1 Noctilio leporinus | reverse complement strand
CAAAATTACAACTCTTTTAAGAGAGTTCCAAGAATACAGAAATTGTTATTTTATTTTCTGACCTTTGGAGATTTTTACAGCTATTTTTAGACTCACTTCAAAATTGGTCATAGATCTTTGTATTTTTAAGGCTCTGGAAAAGGGGAAGTCCATTAGATATTCAACACTTACCAACATCTTAAACTTATTAACAAACAGATGGATGTAATTTGCCACACGAGTTAACTCGTGTCTGCACTTGCATTTAGCTTTTGTATCAAACTTCAGGTCAACAAAGTGTTAAGATGGACAACAACAATAAAATTTTTTAAAAATTAAATTAAAAAAAAGTGTTAAGATGAACTGAGTTAAACTGGGAGCCAAAAGTAATGCACCCAGGAAAATACTAAAAAGAGGATCTCTAAAATCAAAGTGTATGCACACTAACGTGACCGATATTTCAAAGGGAAAAAATTTTTTGTGACATTCAATGAAAAATACCAATTCGAAAGCTATGCATTGTTGCTATTGAGAGCTAATGTAGTCAAATAAAAGAAGGGGAAGGAAACATTTTCCCCCTCCTTATACCGTAATACATGTTTCGGGCATGCTTAATGAACGGGCGTGTCTAGGGTACCGTGGTGCATGCGCTTAGTACCTCCATCTCCGGAAGAGAGGCTGCAGTGACCCTTGGCTCACCCACAGAGGCTTCATCGTCAAACAAGCGGCGACAGCAAACCAAGGTAAAGGGAGGTGGCACTTCTTTAAGAAAGGAGACTGCTTCTCTGCGAGATTTCCCATAAAGCTGCACGCCATTGACCTAGAAAGACAAGGCTAAGTCAGAATTAAGGAGGCCCCAAATGAAAAAATAAAACTCTCTGGTTTACATCAACCTCTCGAGATGAAAATAGGATCCTGTTTTACCTTCCCTGCAGAGAAAGGGCCTAAACTTAACATTAGTTTAGTAATAACTAAAAACATTAGACATCCTTAAAATTGATAAAAAAAAAAACTAAGGGTAACCCTTTATCAAACTTGGGTGAATCACGGTGTAAGGTGTGTGCTGAGTACAGCTTTTGCTGGGTATGTGATCTAATTTTTCATATCTCCATGGTTTCCTCTTTCTGTACTCCAAGGTTATATTTTCTCATCTACTTCTACCCATCTCTCCTTAAGCACATTAAATATTATTTACAGCCTTCTTAAGACCATTTCCTCTTTTTTACATTTTGTAAGAATATCACTATAGAAATTAATACTAATTGTAAGGCTGTTTAAAGCTGCTGAACTTACAATGTGTAGGTAACAAAATATAGACAACCAGGCTGTCGGAATTCAGCCTCAATTCACAATTTTCTTTCACATCCCATAAACTCCTAATACCACACCAAGAGGAATCACTTATATAGAAAAGTACATATAACTTTGTATTGGTTCTATTCTCACATGCTCTGCTTATATAGTTTCCAATTGTAGAAAGTGTCAGTTTTCATGTTATTTTTATGTGCCATGTGTTTAAAAAAAAACAAAAGGATAACCAACTTATTCCTTAATAATGAGTCATGTTTATCACCCAAATTATCTGAATTTCATATTCCCTTTTAGTGTATAATAACAATATTTTGCACCAAAGATGACTTATAAAGATGTCTGTTCTAATTTTCCATATATATGACTTCAGTTCAAGGACCTTCTCCAGTTCTGAATAAATGTCACAAAAAGCTGATCCGTGTGCTACTTCCAAAAGGCTGAGGCATGAACACAGGCCAGGCAACAAATAATCTCTTCATAGCTAACTTTAACCTTCCTGGGAGGGCTTTGCAGCATTACTAATTTTAAGACATTTCTGATCTGACAGGTGCAGCAGTAATGTCCAGAGAACTGGCAGGACTGCTTTTCCTGGAAGGAACCTTTCCACAGAATCTGTCATTGTTCAGAGAGTAAGAGCACAGTGGGTTGTTGGAAGCAGCCCACCAGTAGTGATCTGAGCCCTGAATCAACTGTACTTTGGACCTGCTCTCTAGCCTGTAACATACCAAGCACTTAGCCATCAGACCAGACAATCTCCCTGCCTCTTAATTATTTAACAAAGAAATCACCACACGGTAAAGAGACCCATATGTGCTTCAGGGAGCTAGCCCTAGTGGAAAAGCAAGCATCTCCCAAGGCTCTGACTGATGCAAGGGCCCAGGGGACAGCAAGTTCAGCAGCAGATGAAAGGTATTCCTTGGGAGAATTACAAGCCAATCTTCACACAAAAATGGGCAAGGAGGCAGCCATCACTGGCCACACCATGTCCATGGTGCCAAACAGTACCACAAGCACAGAAAGTTCTAAAACCATATACAGTATTTGTACTTCCCATTGCTTCAACAAATTAGAAAATCACTTTTCAGGTTTTTATCTTGGAGTACATTTAAATATTTATTTGGCTCATTATTTATTTATTTGAATTGTCTCCAATTATTATTGCAGTGCCTGGTAGTCCTCCTCACTGCACTCTATCTCTAAAGGGATTGGTCACATTTCCCATTACCAACTCCCATCTTAAGGGGATTTATGGTTGCTGTAAATAGCTGTTCTGGGCTGAGACTTGGCACAGTGTTCTAACCCCAGGCATTTTTGTGCTCTGGTTTTAAATTCTAAAGAGTACGTTAAACACACACACACACGCTTTAAGTTTAGGAGTTTATTTGGCTAACTTTACAGAGATTTTAAAATATTGTTATTTCTGTATTTGGTTACTCAGAAGCAGCCAACTTTTATTTTTGAGTTCACAATATTTCTCTAGGTCTTTCAACTTGAGACCCTCATAATTGCTGTCAAGTCTCAACTGTTCAGACTGTGACCAGAAAACACACACCACATATACTCAATCGTAGAGTACATAATGCTGTACTCTAAGTATTGTGACATTGTATTACCTCATTCAGTCCTCAGGCAGCCTATCACATAAAGACTGTTTATGCCTCTCCACAGGGATAATTTATTGCCAATTTCTCAGTGAGATAATGCTTTAGAATTTAAATGAATGATACTCCATTAGATCGTCACAAATACATAGTAAAGTAGGCATTTACGGAAGAAACAGTCTCAAAAAGTTAAGTGACATGGTTACACTATGGCAAATTCAGAAAGCAGCTCTTCTGACTTTCCAACCTGTGCTTCTTTCTTTCATCAAAAATCTATACTTACAAATTCAAGCTTTCATGCTACCTTATCATACCACCTTCTATTACAATGTTGAAGGCCTATAGAATTCTAATCTTGGCTAAGGCACAGAGGACTCAGCTAATGGCTAGAATCATTTATACTTGCTCTACTCGGATCCAGCTAACATTTCTGTATCACCTACCATATACTCGTAGTAAATTATAACCTAAATTATACATTAAAAATACTTTTTTAATGTAAATTACGTTATGTATATTTTACCACAAGAGTGAACTAAACTGGTTTTTGCTCATATTTCCATATCTCCCAAACTAATTCATGTCATTTCTCCATATCTAACAACTACATATTAGAAAAATGATTTCCAAATAGTTTCCAGTCTACAGATTATCATGTGTGATAGCTACAAAATTATGCCAAGTACCCAAAAATCAGAAAGACATGATTCAGAATAAAAAACCATAAGTGATATAGTAAAATTTAGACCCTTCATCTGCCAATAAGCATCCCAATATCATTCCATGAATAACTATAAAATACCTAACTTACTACATTTTACAACAGGACTCCCTCCAACACCCTGCCCTCCCAAGCTTATAACAGAATTTGAAAAGAAATAGTCATAGCCCTTCTCCCTCTAACCTTGAATTTCAACATACTCTTCTAGGTGGCTGGACACTGGTAAAAAAAATGCAGTTGCACCTAACCAGAAACCTATTTGCTAGCTTTGTCATTCCACTTTGAGCAAAGATAAATTTCAGAAAGAAATTTCTATAATAAAGGCCTATGGAATTCTAATCTTGGCTATCTCTACTAGGCTGATACTATTAAACCCAACCTAGGGCTTCTTGTGGTTCCTAATTTGTGAGAGAATGAAAGCACTTCCACGTAGTCTTCTCTAAGTTTGATGATTCCCCACATCTGTTTTGTTTTGTTTTTTTTTAGGCGCTTAGGAAGTGGTGTGATGCATTAAAAAAAAAGGGGGGGAGGTTAGAAATATAAACTAAAGTTACCATTCTACTAGTGTATAATGTTGGAAGAAATCAATGCCTTATAATCTTATATATAAAATCAGGGGTTTCAGTATTGATTGGTTTGTTTCTTGTGTTAGTTATAGAACTTCCCAATCTAACAAAATCTCTCAAAAAGTCAGGTCAAAGCAGAAGTGTTCTAGAATCGATCTGAGTGAAGAGCAGTAGGGAACCTGACTGTGTCCACTAGAGGCCCCCAAGTTGTGGGGAGGGAGTCCCAAGGAGACAATCTGAAAACCTGTCAAGAAGAACTCCTAACCTTTGCAACAATATGGATGGAACTAGAAAGTATTATGCTTAGTGAAATAAGCCAGTCAGTGAAAGACAAATACCATATGATCTCACCCATTACAGGACAATAATGAATAAAACAAACAACAAGCGAAACAGAACCAGATACATGAGTACAGTGAATAGGCCTTCAGTGGGCAGGGGGAAGGGGGTTGGGGGAAGGGGGGAGGAAGAGGCAAAGAAGGGGAGCAGTTTAGATAAAAACCTAGTATGGAAGAACCATTGACAAGGACAACAAGTGGGACTGACTTTGTGGGGGAGTAGGTGGGCGGGGAAGGAGACAGAGGGGAGTAAAAAAGGGATGGATGTAATACAACAACAATAAAATTAAATTTAAAAAATAAATACATATATAAGCCTGAGGCCATCCAGCTCTAATCCTTATTAGAAATAATCAACAAACCCTGCAAATAAATGTGACTACACGTTTCTAAGGGTCACATTCTAATTCTAAGAATTAGATTCTTAAAGAAAATTTTGCTAAAAAAAAAATAGTAAGTATGCTATCAAACTAAAATAGGATATTACCTTCTTTCTTAGTTGTTTATTTAAATAAGCACTCAGACATGTCAGGAGTCCCAAAAGATGGGGAAAATGAAGTTAAAGCATATTATCTATGTCCTTTATTATTACATAATCTGTTAGTATTTTTCTTAGTCTTTTATTTTTTTCAGTTTCTCTGAGCTATAATAGATATATAACACTGTGTGGGTTTAAGGTATGTAATGTGATAATCTGATGTACATATATGTAGTGGCATGATTACTGCAATAACGTTAGTTAACAATCCATCATCTCACAGTTACCATTTTTGTCTGGGTGAAGTGAGAACATTTAAGATCTCTCAGCTACTTTGAAGTACGCAATACCATATTTACTCTGGTCACCAAGTTTTTCATTCTAAGTAGGTCACATTTCACTGGCATTGTTTATAATATAACTCGGGGAATTTCTGGTAAGAACACATTCTCCTGGACCTTAACAATTCCTGTCTATTCATTTGTAAATTTTACCTCAAGAAGCTCATCCTCTGGTTGAAGGAGGTTCAGTGTATCAACAGGACCACCTGGTGCAATCGAAGAGATGTAATGGTGCCCATCAAAGGAATCTACCTCCATGCCAAGCCTCAGAGTGTGAATGGGCAGGAGCTGCAGTGAAATCCAGAGCAATAATATTAAACACCACAAGGACCTATCTGGCTGTTCATCCTCTGTAAATATTTGACCAAAAAAAAAATCCCCACCCTTTGAATCAGATCACCAAAACCCAAAAAGAGGGCAAAATGGGAAATCTAGCCTCAAATAAAATATGAAGTTCCTAGTCTTCTTGTTATGACTCCTCTTTTCTTTTTAGATTCCCTGGGAATAAAGAAGCAGACATACAAAGTCCTACTTTCAATTCTAAGCTCTAGGCACCCCGAACTTCCTGAAGCTTCCAGTATTGATTCTGTGTTTCACTTTTCTGCAGGGTTTCCCATCTCCCAGAACAGCCTGACTCCTCTTTATTATCTATTTAACTTCCACACACACTTTAATACCAAAAGGGTCACTTCCAGAAAGTACTTCCTGATATCTGGGTTAACCCACCTCCACCTGGGGTCCAGTGACACCCTGTGCACATGACCCTGTGCAAATTGCTATCACAGCGTCCTAAAGAACTGTGTAAAATTTGTTTTCTTGTTTGTTCCCCTGCTTGAGTGCAGAATCGTATCTTTTCTATCACCTCAGGCCCTGCAAAAGTACCAGGCACTACACATGGGCTCATTAATGCTATTGGTCTGTAATTGAAAATATTTTTAATTAAAAAAAAAAGTTATTTGAATGAATTCATGAGAGATGGTACCTCATTCAAGTTATCCTTGTCCATCTCATCAACATAAACAAATGGACTCTGACTTGAGGGGAGGTATGGGTGTATAGTAAGAGAGGTTATCATTATTCCAGATTATGGTTGATGTTGTTGGCTTAAAAGATTCACATGAGCTAAGCCATGAGTCATGAGCTAAGAAACCAACCAATATCAAAGGAAAGAGATGAGTGTTGTTGGCTACAAAGTTCAAAGGCATTTACCAAACTCCATTCCCCTGACTTTCAAAGATTGAGCTATTGCAACGGTATAAACTCAAATATGGTAAATGATACTAATTATGATTTATATTTCCTGTATCAATAGTCTAGTTATCTAAGAATACCAGGCCTACTCCTAACTATATAGTTGATAAGGAGAAAAGCCACACAAGGTGGCAATGCATCCACAACACTGCTGTTTCCTTCTTATTCCCTATTCTGTGACTGGGCTGGTCACCTCCCCTTAGTCATCTGTGCTGAGTCCCCAGAGCTTCATAGGCCCTGCCTCAGACACCTCTACAGGCACACAGACAAATCTGAAGTGGCGAGCAATCCAGCTGATTAAGACCTCAATGACTTAAAATAGGCATATATGACTTTTGGCCCTGGGCTAATTTTCTGAAAATTAAGTGCTTTTGACCACCAATCACCTCAGAATCCACAACCATCTCTGGCAATAAGATGTTCTAGCACTCTAAATGGAAGGTTTAGATTGTTTTTCCACTTAGTTCCTCTCTGATCTCTTTTTTTCCCACTGACACCATTTTATTCTCTCATCTACTCATGGTGCCAAATCTTTATACCAAGCTAGAAGGAGACATTAGTGTCATTTTCCTTGAGAGTCAAAAATGAATAAAAACTCTCAGAGAAATGCCTCTGTAATAACAATGTATTCACCCACCTCAACCAACTCTCTTCCTTCCTTTGTTTATGAGCCTAACACTAGGGCAGAGAGTGGTCAGTGGGGCTACCCATAAGTCATCTGCAGTAGGTACTGCAGCCTGCTCCTAAGCACAGATTGTTCAATTTTCAGGAATTTTGCAAACTGGTCATTAAATACAGCCATTATTAAAAATTAGCTTATATAAGGTTACAACTAAATAAATGCTAAAAGTAAATGTAATATGTATTCAAAATCCATCACTTCTTAGTTATTTGTAATATATTTTTTATCTGTATTCTTGAAGTGACTTCTGTTACATATGAATGGTAGAAATATTCTCTAAGAACTTAAGAGACTACTGACAGGGTGAACAACTGAAAGAGGTGAAACCACTGATGTGTTTAGTTGCTAAATGCAATTGGATTCGATAATGAGACAGTCCTGTTCCCCAGAGAAGCCCTGCAACAAAGTGCTACTTGGAATCCTTTCCCAACTCAGCCTTCAGTGATGTCCCTTTTGGTAGCTTGAGACCCACCAAGGTAGGACAGCCACACCTTTGAGATCGGACATCGCTAAGTGCTACAAATTGGAGCTGCGTTTTTCCTTTTTGAGAGCTACATTTTACCAGCATACTACTTGTCTGCAATCTAGGTTGAATATGCTACCTAGCATATATTTATAGGATATAAACCATGTGCAAAGATTTCAGCTATGAGAGGGAATTATAAGGTGAATGAAAGAAAGTCTCTACCCTCATGGACTAACATCTACTGTGGAGACAGGCAACAAATAAGCAAGAGAGAAAGCAGATGCATGAAAACAAATAAGTAAACAAGTAATTCACCCATAAACAACTGAAAAATAAACAAATAATTACTAAATATGGTAAGTGCTATCAAGGAACTAATATGGGTCAAGGCATCAGACATAACTGGTACAGGCCATTTTGGAAAGTTGGTCAAGAGTAGGTTGACCAACCTACTCTTCAAGCTGAGATGTGACGGGTAAGAATAAATCAGCCTTACAAAGAGCCTACTGGGGGACTTCTTGTGGGAGGTAAGTGAAAAAGATTAATTTCTAAGGTTTTGGTCTGAGTAACTGAGTAGAATGTGGTAGCAATTTCTGTATAGAAATAAGTGTCCAAATTAAAACAAAGGCATTGCTGTACACACAGAGAGATCTTTGCTACTTATATAATTATGTGCCCCCCATAAAAAACCAAAGGATTAAGAATGGAACTGATTCCAATCTCTCATTCCACCCTTTTATTAATTCTGCTCTATTCACATGGTTGACCCCCAAGTCCATGGGACAGCTCACATCAAAAATAAGTTGAAGCACTGAAAAGCCACAGAGCAGAGGCTCATCCATGGAATTCCTTGCCCACCAGACACAAGGTTCTGCCCTTCTAGGCTATTCCAGCTCATATCTATAAACACCACATGCTCCCTAGAAACTTAAACCAGGAGCAAATACACATGTTCCATCTTTAATCATGCTGCACAAATAAACCAGAAGTGATGTTTACAAAACCTGTCAATCTGAAAGAGGCCCACCTAATATTAGTCCTGAATCTAAATCTGAGTACAGCTGGGTTTCTGAGACTTCGCATTACATTGCTGCAGGCCTCTCTGTAGGAGCTGAACTGTTTAATTACCTGTATCAGCTTCATTTAGCAGCTAAACAAATCAACCATTATGTCTGTCTCTTTCAGTTGTCCACCCCTTTGGTATTCAGAATTCTTAGAAAACAAAGTGCTAAAATGACAGGAGCTGGTGCAACAGACAGATGACTGACATCTTCACACACATCACATGTTACGCTTTTTGATGCTTATTCTATGCACTTTGCAAGGGGTCCTATTGTAACTGACAAAGCAAACGAGCAGTAGGATTGTCATGATCTTGATATGAAGGGTCAAGGATGCAAGGAAATGCATCCAAGGAAAGTGTGACCATGGTGTGATTTACTGTTGGTGCTAAAATGATCAATATCAAATGAGGCCTTTAACCCATGAGTTGGAGTAAGCTGTCATGAAACAAACCACAGCTCCTTTCACTAAAAGTTCTACTTTAAGACCCTAAAACAAGATATCAAAATGCTCAACTGGGAAGATAAACAATGTTGCTGGTGGGGTGGGGGGGACTTCTGGAAAGGAGTATGTCCATAGAATAGAGGAGAATGCTTCCAAAAATATTGAACTCAGAACAGAAAGAATCACATAATTAGTTCTTATAACCCATCCATAGAATATTAAATTTATGTTTTTAAAGATTAGGTGGAAAGAGGCTCTAATTTTACCATAAATAAGAAACACTTTCCAAGAATGAGGCTACAACTTTTAAATTAAGGGTGAAACACAGCATAATGACCTCCAAAGTTAGATGTGTTCACACAGGTGATCCAAGACAATCAATTAATTCATTGAGGCTTGATGTATATATTAGTTTTTCTCATGCATCTAAAATTTTAATTCTGAATGTTCAAAAAATACATATTATGTGCTCTGTTATACAGAAATATAGTGAAGGTTCTCTTTAATTTCCTAACACCAAGGTCAAGTGTCAGATGTCACTTAACATTTTAGATACCATTTATGTTAGTTACCTGTCTGGCCCATGTGATATCTGAGCTTTTGACACCTGATCTATCACTTTATACTTAGGATTCTTTCTCTTTCTTTGCTCATGTTTCCTCCACCTGGAATATTCTCTGCTCTTATTTCTGCAAACCCATTTCAGAGTATAGCTCAAATGCCATCCTCCCAATAAGCTTCCTTCATCTGTCTTGAAGAAGTAACACCTCCCTAATACCTGAGCAATAATTCTCAATGTAGTGAGTCAAGGAAAGGATCACAAGTTCCTTTGGCGACCTCACCCCAAACCTAAACTCAGAATATTGGTCAGGATAAACAAATAGGGCATTTGTATTTTGAAAAAGCTCTTCTTATTAGTTTAGAGACATGGGAAAGGAAGGAGAAAGAGAGGGAGAGAAACACCAATTGGTTACCTCTCACATGCACCCCAGCCCAGGAATGAACCCACAACCTAGGAATGTGCCCTGGCTCAAAATGGAGCTGGTGACCCTTCACTTACAATGCCCAACTAACTCAGCCACAGAGTTAGATGTTTCTGATAGGCTATCCGCCCTAGTTGAGAACCACTGTTACTATAGTTATTTGAGACCAGCAAAGTATACAATTACTTGCTTGAGAATTGGTAACAGAGGTTGGTTGTCTCCGTGGTGGGGAGTGCAAGGGTGGACTAGGATATTTTTTGCAGTGCATACTTCAGTACCTTTAAAATTTTATGTCTTACCCATACACTATCTATTCAAAAAGATAAAGAACAGCACAGACTTAGAAGCCAGGTAATTCTTGACTTGTTTCCTGATTGTGCCACTGTCCAGCTGGAGGAATTTCTTGGTTTATGCCTGGCTGGACCATTTTCTGGGTCAGCCTGGGAGACAGCCTTGAAGCTAATCTTGTTCCCAGAACCTCTGGGACACTGTGGCTCCGGGGATAACCAACTTAGCAACTGATGTCACCCCAATATGAAACTTTTGGGTGTACTGCCTCTTTGTTCCAATGTGTATATAAGACTGCCCTTGCTGTAAGCTCATGCACTGTTGTGAGAGTGGAGAAACAGTGTGTGGCAACACTGGCACTCTCCAGCACCCAGCCCTTTGGAAGCAAGAGGGTGGATGTAGAGACATTTAGACTCTCGCCAGTCTTTAATCTAAGTGCAGCTGTGACAAGGGTGGGCTAACCAATTGTGCGGGCGCTTATACTTTCAGCCACCCAGCTGTGTGGTTGTTAGCCTGCTGCCACTACAATAAAACATGCAGACCCTCCTAAAGGCTCCGTACAAGTTATTCTTCATCTCCAGACCGGGGGTCACCCTGCTGTCATCGCTTGCTGGTCCTGACCCAGGACCACTTGACCAGACATGTCACTTCATGAACATGATAGTGAGATGCTGGGACCTGACAGCCACTGGGACCTGACAGCCACTTACTAGCTACATAGGATCTTAGAAGTCACTTTATCTGCCTGACACTCAGTTTCCATCTATTAAAAATGGAAAGGAGGAGACAGCTCCTGACCAATAAGGTAATAGTGAGAAATAAAAGAGGGAATGTATTTAAAGCAAAGAACGGACCCTGGTAACCAAGTGATAACCCCTGGAGCGCCTGGTCATCCCTCCGCCTGAAAAACTGCATTTAGTCATACAGAGTGAGAAGGAGACTTGCATTTTAATGCCCTCCCTAAATCATATTCTCTGAACCAGAGAGAATGATGACTCAGGAAAGAAAGAAAGCGAAATCTGTCAGTCTGTCTTGCCAAACCCAGAGAAGAGGACTGGTGTTCTTATTTCCCACAATGGGATATGACGAATGCTCACTTTGTATCAAACTGATGGCCAGCAGAAAGGTCACTGGGATGAGCTTAACGCTTCTTCCTCACAATGCTGTGATTATCTTAATAGTAAACACTTGCCAAGAAACATCCCAAAAAGTCTAAGTCTCCCCAATGCAGGGAAACTCTTCTTGTGTCATGATTAACAGCTTCCTGGAAGCAGTATAGCTAATGCTCAAGCCACGGTAAATTGCTTTCACCTCCTTTTTTTCCCTACAACTCCACTGGCCCACAATCATAAGATGCTTCCTGAATCATAATTTCTTCCAGAGAGGTGACTATGGGATGCATGCGTAAATCCTTCTGCCAGTTATTACCTGGCACTGAGAATGACTGAAGGCCCTGTAGCCCCTGGTGTTCCTCACCTGCCTCACTGGCCAAAACACTCTCCTCTTCACTTGCTTTGAACAGACATTCCGAAACAGCTACCATTCCTCTCACATGCTGGTCCTCTCCTGCCTGTTTCCCAGCTCACCAATTCTTATCCTTTAGTTTCTTTTTCTTTTTTGCTCTTGCGAGCATCTAATAAACTTTCCTCGGTGTGGCCTCCAGCTACCAGGACACAGGCTCCACCAACTCCTTCAACCTCCGCAGCTCTTATGCTGAAGGATTCAGTCTTCACCACAACAGTCCACCTTGCGAACCTGCCCTTCCCCAGAACTCTGTAGTAGCCGATTGCACCACATCAGTAATGACAGTGGCTCCCACCCTGTTCTAGCAGCATTTACCCACATCTGCTCACTGACCAAGGTGCGCAGGTCAGGGTTGACAGCTGGGAAAAAGCTCTGGTTCCTCTTTAAGTAGTAATGCTTCACCAACTCTCCCAGAGACCTGCAGATATTTGTCAAAGTTGATCATGTGATAATGCAAAAGCCACCAGCATTACCTTGGCCTCCCAAGTGCTTCCTGTGCTTGCCCACGCAGCTGTGGCCGTGGTTCACATGGCCCCGAAGTTTTCGGGTTTCCTCAGTCTGGATGGCCTGTATCCCTTAAGCCTGAGCTAGAAAGGCTCTTCCTGGCTCTCTCTCAAAGTGCCCCACCCCCCAGGTATGCTCTCATCACCCATTTTGTTCCTTGGCATCATTTCTTATAATCTACAATATCTTACCACGTTATTTTTTGTTTATTATCATGCCTCTACCCAAGTCCAGAATCTAAGCTCTACGGAAGCACCTTTTCCATTTTGCTTCCCCAACTTGGTACAGTAGGAGCTCAGTCACTATTTCAGGAATGAATGAATGTGCTCTAAGCTGCAACCTGTCTGCGCCACTATCTAGCTGTATAACTTGAAGCAAACTTCAAAATTTTCATCTATGAAATGGGTTTTGATAAGCTAGTCTCCTTTACATATTGTGAAGATAAATGAGAAGCAACTGAATTAACTAACTTAAACTTCTAATATTAAGTGGATTTAAAAAATAGTAATTCAGTGCTCACTCTGGCAGCACATATACTAAAATTGGAATGATACAGAGAGGATTAGCATGGCCCCTGCGCAAGGATGACATGCAAATTTATGAAGCGTTCCATATTTTTAAAAAAATAGTAATTCATCAAAATAAATAACCTGTGGCCACTTGTAATTAAACAATCAACGTAATAAAGTTAATAAGTACAATAATGTCACGGAGAAAAAATACAGAGTCCATCTCTCATACATATATTACACATAAGGTTGAGTATACCACTATAAATATACAAACATATACAGATAACAAGCAAAGGTGAAACTTCCAAGCCAAAAAATTAGAAAAAAAAACTTCTGCCACAACATTTCAATTAATAATTAAATGTTTCATAATAGCTTACAAAAAATGCTTTTAAAAAGGAGCCTTTGAAAAAATAAAATAAAATAAAATAAAAAGGAGCCTTTGGTGTGAACCTGAAAGTCGCTCATTAGATTCCCAGCCAGGGCACATGGTCAGGTTGCACGCCAGGTCTCCAGCCAGGTCCGTAGCTGAAGGCAGATGAAAGGCAACCATACATCGATGTTTCTCTCCCTCTCTCCCTCAATCTCTTCCCCTCTCTAAGAATAATAAATTTAAAATATTTTTAAAATGAAAAATAAAAATAAAAAGGAGCCTTTTGGGGGTCAGTAAATGGCAATGGAAAAATACAATAAAAAATAAGTTTTTTTAAAAAGAAGTCCTTGGCCCTAGCCAAGCTATTCAGTTGGTTGGAGCATGGTCCCCATATACCAAAATTATGGGTTTGATCCCTGGTCAGGGCACATACAAGAATCAACCAATGAAAGCATAAATAAATGGAACTATAAATCAACACTCTCTCTCTCTCACTCTAAAATCAATAAAAAAATTTAAAAAGGAACTTTTAAAGGGTCACAGACTAAAAGGAACATACAACTGTGAAACAAAGCTACTATTTATTGAACAATTCTTATGTGTTGGCACCAAGCTACATTAAGTCATATAGTAAATATATTTATATTTAATCACCTATGACATAGTATTATGGTTTATACTATTTAGAAAAAATATTAGGCTGCTATTTTACCTCCTAAAGTATTTCCCCAAATGTTACCTTCCTAATGAGGCTTTCCATCATCAACCTATTTAAAATTGCAAGCCTACGTTTTCCTGAATTCCCTTATCCAGCTTCCCTTCCTTAATATTCTGCATGGCAAGTATCTCCCATACTATATAATGTATTTATTTTCTATCATCTCCACCAAAATATAACTTCTACAGACAGGGCAGGGATTTTTTTCTGCTGTGTTCTCTTCTGAAACCCAGCACCCAATAGAGGACTGTGGAGTAGATATTAAAAAATGTTTGGTAAATATATGAATGAATGAATAAGTGATAGAATAGTTGAATGTACTAGTGAGTTTCTATCAGGTGGTTCTGAAAGTCTGTTCAACTCAAATTCCTTCTATACCTCTATACTAGTTACTGACTCATACGAGTACACACACACACACTTATGTACACATGTTTATATATATATATACACACACACACACACACATATATATATAGATATAAAACCATATATAACATATATGTATATTGCAATATTGCATAAAGTTGATCTGGAAGGATGAAATTAGTGAGACTGGTGGCAAGGAACAAGGGAAAAAGATGAGCAAGACATCTTTTGCCTGCAGAAAGATAATGACATTCTTTAAGATAAATACAAAGTATGGTTATGATCCTGTTTCACCTAGTATAGAATACAATGATAAAGGGACTTACATGGGAGGACAGACAACTAAAGCTATATTGCATGATAAACTGAGCTCAGCCATGTTCTTCACCAAAGATATCTCTTGAGTTCTAATGCTTTATGGGGAGGGAGGCTGAAAGCAAATCAGTAAACCACTGAAGAGCAAAGCAAGGATTTCAGAGGCCCTGAATGGAGTTCAGGTCCCAGCAGTGGGAGGGGACGGGTAAATCGCCTCAGACTCATATGCAGTGCTTGGAAGGCTGTGTCTTAGAAATAAAGGCAAACCAGACATACAGTCTGTGCCTTACCAAAACTGTACTTGTGCCTTGTCTCCCACCTCCATTCTTTCTCTCTTTCTGTCTCTGTCTCTGTCTCTCTGTCTCTCATTAACATACACACACAGAGACAAACACACATACAATCTCCTTATTGGACAGAGATAAGACTTTTGTAGTTGGCATATACAATGTTAGGCATTCGATCTAATTATAGCATGATGAGAGATACAACCAAATAACTATAATGAGAAAGCATCGAACAGCAGAAACACATCCAAAATTAATCCATATAATGAAATGAATTATTTGAAGTTCCTATAAACTATGATTAAAGTATTTAAGAAATAGAGAAAAATATGGCACATACAGATTTTTTAAATTGAGAATTCCATCAAAAGAATTATAATCTAGGAGAGAATAAAACAAATTTTAGAATTGAAAACTATTACCTAAAATTAAGGATTCAATAGATGGACTTTAGCAGCATATTAGGCACAGGAAATTTAGTAAACTGGGAGATGGTTAAATAGAAAATATACAATATTGAAAAGCTTAGTAATAAATTAAAGTACAGTGGCGTGTCTACCCTGCCCCCTTCCCCATGAACATTGGAAATGGTGCCAGAACAAGTATTTAAAAAAAAAAAAAAAAATTAAAGTACAATTTTAGGGAAAAACATCATTTATTTATGAACGATAATTAGAAATAACAGCCTACTATGTGCTTGCAACTATTCTAGACACATCACATTTAATTCCTACAGATTCCATGAGGAGCTTTTTCAGACAACAAAACTGTAAGATTTGAAGTTTAGATAATTTTATGAGGTAGTGAGTGGAAAAGGCAGAATCTGAACTCAGGCAGTCTGGCTCTAGATCAATGTAATCAGTAAACTATATTTTAGTAGTTAAAAATTGAAATTTGGTAAGGTAGTTATATTTCCTAGTCTTGTTTTGAATTAAATCCCTCTCAATATATTTAGGTGGAATTAGTAATTTGTGATAACTCTAATTAAATAGGGAGGTGATTTTGTTAATGATTTAGGATTAACTAGAAGTTGTGCCACGTTGCTATCAAACTGCACATCTGAGGAAAGCCTGGGCAGTAGGCCCACCCTGGCACAGCAAGCACATAACTCAAAAGGCAGGTTGTCATGGTAAAGAAATGCTCTCCATAGTGTCAGCCTTGAAAACTCAAACCTTAAAAATTATAGCACATTTAATATAAAATTATGGAAGAGAAGTATTTCTCACAAATACTCAAAGAAAGAAACAGAACTATTTAAAGAAATAACTTATGAAACCCACATGGGACACAGAAAATTGCAGTATTTTGAATACTGTATGTGACAGCATGAAATAAATAAATATTAAAATAAATAAAGTGCCAGGGGCAGATGGGATACTGATAGAATTATTTCAAGCTGCAGAGAATCTGTCATAATCCTAACAAGACTATGTCAACAAATATAGAAAACAAAACAATAGTCTACAGACTAGAAATGTTACATCCCAATCTTCAAGAAAGGAGATGCCCAGGAGTGAAGTAACTGCAGGCCCAACATTCTAATTTCCCATGCAAGTAAAGTGATACTCAAGGCAATGCAGTAAAGGCTTCCACCTTACAGGGCCAAGGAACGCCAGATGGTCACACTGGATTTAGAAAAGGAAAAGGCACTCAGCACCTAATTGCAAAAATTTTCTGAGGACTGAAATGATGCGAAGAATTTCAGAGGAAGGTTAGCGTGTGTTTTATAGATGGTTGCATCAATCATGAAAAGCCATGGGTTGCTCTGAAAGAAACAGGTGTGCCTGGGCATTTATTGTCCCAAGGCTTAACCTGGATTGTGGACAGGAGGCCACTGTCAGGACAGAATATGAGGAGACAGAATGATTTCTTTTAGGCAAAGATATTGGACAAGGGTGCATTTTATCTCCCTGTCTGTTTAATCTGTATACAGAAGATATTATATGAAAAACTAGGCTAACTCAGAGTAAGGAGTGAAAATTGTTGGAAGAACTAGCAATAACTTAAAGACATGCAGGTGACAACATCTTACTGGCAGAAACTAGCAATGATCTGAAATGACTTCTGGTGAAAGTGAAGAAAGTGCCAAAACAGCACTGCATTTTAACATCATGGACACAGAAAAAATACACTTTTACATAGACAATAAAGACAATGAAATTGTTACAGATTTTGCTAACTTTGGTTCAGTCATCAATTCAAATAGAGATTATAGCCAAGAAATCAAGAAAAAACTGAGACTTAGGCAGCAATGGACAATGTGGGAAAGATCACCATGAGCAAAGATGTGCCGTTAGAGACCAAGGCTAAGACCATCCACCCTTGTGTTCCCAATGGCTGTGTACAGATGCGAAAGTCTGATGGTGAAGAAGGCTCATAGGGAAGAAATGACTCATTTGAAATACTGGTGGTGGTGTTGGAGAGAGGCTCTACATACACCCTGAACTGCCAGAAAGAGGAACAAAAGAATCCTAGAACTATTTATGGTAACCCATAGCTGGAGACAAAAATGACAAATCTGGAATTGCCCTATCTCAGGCACATCATGAAACTGCAGGATTATTTAGAAAAGAACAATGCTGGGGAAAACAGTAGGCAGTAGGAAAAAGGAGGACCGAATATGAAACAAACTGACAATATGAAAGAAGTTATAAGCATGAGGATGCAGGAGCTGAGTTGGGCTGAGAAGAGGACACTGGGAACATCATTCATTCAGAGAGTCATCAGGAGTTGGAGCCAACTGGATAGCTCATAACACACACACATGATGACAGAGTTTAAACTGAGTTCAGCTCATATACCCCATGTGGGATTACAGTATAATTTTTGAAACTATTCTGATAAGAAAACATTACCTTTCTCATCATTTGTTGAGAAAGCCACCTAGAAGGCTTCCCCAAGTTTCAATTCCCTGGCTGTTAATTATTCAGAACAGGAACTATAAAATTAATTTGTAGTGAGAGGACACTAAAAACTGTAAAAGTTACCTTCTGGTATTTTGCCATTAGAAATAAAGCTCTCACTATAAAACTTTTTAAATTCAAGAAAATCATTGCTTATACTCAGAAGATAAACCACTTTAAACATCTGGACCTGGAGGATTTTTTTTTTAATCGGTATTTGTGGTCTTGCTTTTAGGGAACATTTACAAGGCTTTTATATAATATCTGAAAAGCTTACACATACTTTGCACAATGTTACTCTGTGTACAACCTTTAAGGTAGGCAAAGCAGTCAAACCTGAGTTTTTGGGTTCTGGGAAGTGGTACAAGGGATCCCACATTCTTCCCAGACATATCTAACCATCACCTTTCCTAAGTGAGAGCTCACCACATTTCCAGAAAATGCCTAAGACTAAATTCTGGAAACTTCAGGTTACAGCACTAATTTACTTTCTTCAATAAGAATGTAAGAGAAAGTTCTTCCAACTACAAAAAAAAAAAACATTAAAAAATAGTAATGCTTACCTTTGAATATTTCTGTAACTCAGCATCATCTGCAATTTGTGTGTCCAAAGTAGCAACCTACATTTACAGGGAAAAAAATCCAATGTTGTAAAAGCTTAACTTTATTTTTCCCTATGATTCCTGAAAACAATCCATTAAACCTGTATGTTCCATCTGACCTGCATTCTCTTTTCTGTATTTTGTAACTCTGTAACACATGACATAAATTTTAGAGACTATTTACTTTTCTGTCATTGTTCTCCACAAAAATCTTTTTCCCTAAGTTATTCAAAAAATGAACTAAAAGGTGATGGGCAAGTAACATGTACTATTTTTAAAAATCCACAACCCCTAAAATTTTAATATAATCCTCTACTATATTGAATCCATAAAAATTTCATTCTCTTGACAAAACCAAGAGTATGGTCATTTTCACTTTTAAATCCCAGCCTTATAATAAAGCTTGCAAGGTCAGTGAAGTCAGACAAGTGTGGAAAAATTGATACGGATGACTTTCCACAGCAAGCTCAAACCATTACCCAAGAAGAAATAGCTGGCGAGGATACAAACAGGAAGATCTGGACTGGTGGGAAACTCACTGAATACCTAACATTTTTAATCCTGGACTAAAACTATGTTCGGAGCTCCAGTGTTAGATATCCACAGAAATGAATGGCTTACAAGCAAAATACTTCACTGACCATCTGCATCTGTAAGTTGTTAATAAAATATGATACATCTGGAAGGAGGAGAAAAGCTAAACAATGATCCAACTAAAGCTTTTGAAAATACTGTAGATAAGTAGGTTCTGGAAGAAAATAAAACGAAAAACATTGGGAGTACATGCATGCATAACTCCGATTCATCTTGCCTGGCTTCTGCTTTGTGTTCCTCATTCCTCGGAACACATTACAACTCTTTTTTTTTTTTTTTTTAATTTATTATTCTCAGGGAGAGGGGAAGAGAGAGAGGCAGAGAGGGAGAGAAACATCAGTGTATGGCTGCCTTTCACCTGCCTCCAGCTACGGACCTGGCTAGAGACCTGGTTATGTGCCTTGGCTGGGAAATCGAACCAGGGACCTTTGGGTTTGCAGGCCAGCATCTTATCCACTATGCTACCAGCCAGGGCTTCACATTACAACTCTTAATGAGGAGCTGTCACTTTAAATTTTCAATTTCAAATTCTGTCTTCACTTTCTAGCCTCCCTGTTATAATCTCTCCATGTAATAAATGATATGTGGAAGGGTAGTTGTAAGGAGGATAAATTTTTTTTTAAGATTTCCTTCATTATTTTTAGAAAGAAGGGCAGGGTGGGAGGAAGAAAGGGAGAGAAACATCAACGTATGGTTACCTCTCACCTGCCTCCATCTACAGACCTGGCTGGAGACCTGGCTTGCAGCCTGGTTCTGTGTCCCGACTGGGAATTGAAATAGTGATCTTTGGGTTCACAGGCTGGCGCCTATCCACTGAGCCAGCAGTCAGGGACAGGGGGATAAAATTTTAACAAAAAAGAGCCCATCACAAAAGTGGCTATTTATAAATACTGATACACCAAATTACTTTGATAGCCTACTGACAAAACAGCATTCAAAATCTATGAAGTAAAGAAGCAGCAGATCCTGAGGACTGACATGCAAGTACAAAATTAGCATGAAGACAAAGTATGGACTGTGTTGACTCATCTTAATGACACTGGAAAATTTATGACAATAGATAGTTGCTATATATCCTGAATCAAGCAGCCAACAAGTGCTAATGATAAACATATGTAAGAACATGTGAATGACAATAGAAATTTAATAGAATATTTTATTGCTAATGCATTTAGTGAACATTGTAGAGGCTTTTCTAAGCATAGCTTTCTGCTTTCATGTGGATTCATATGGGGAAATGTAATCAATCCCTTACTCAATGAATCTAATAACAGGTGAAAGGAAGTCTAATGGATCACTGGCACTATAAACTTATACCTAACCTAAATTACTTCCTGTTCTCCCAAATACATTGGATAATCATTCTTTCATTTTTCTCATAAAACTGTAAGATTCTCTGTGAAACATAGGACTAATATCCACAGCCCTTTCAGTGTACAATAAAACAAACAGATCATAAAAGCTATCATAAAAATGCCAGCAATTTTAAGCAGCTGAGACAGGTTTTAAATTTAAAGGCAAGACCTCTCTCCTAACATTTTCCTGCCTATTGTCAGCTTGAACAGTTTTAACATGAACTGAAGGTCTGCTAATTGTAACTGAAGCTTGTGTGCAGTCCTTAATTGTTCTTATAGCTTAGAATGCTAAAAAATAAAAAAAAAGTCAATTGACAGGAACGAAAGGCAGGAGAGGAAAATAAGAGCTACTCTTTGACTCTCCAATTTCTTTAAATTGTGGTGTTAAGGGCTTGGCATGAAATGAGATATGAATGTTTTTATTCGAAGATTTTCAACATACCATTACTTCATAATCAGGGCCCAGTAGGTTTTCCCATCTGGATTTCAGCTCATTTTCTGGAAAGTCAGGGGCTCTGTCTGCATTAAAAATGAATGAACAAACAAACAAAAAATACCACAAGAACGTTTAAGCTACTGTGAGCCAAACATAGTTACTTACTTAATTCATCAATAACATCTGTTTTAGTAAGTAAAAAGGAAATAAATAAAAATGTATTAAGTTTACTTAGGTAAAGCAAATCAGAGGTTCTCTATAAGACAGATGTAAAATGTAAAGATCTGTATGACCAAATTATGATGGGGCTTTCGTTGTTAGAGTAAAGGGAAGGGGAAATAATGAGTTATAAATAGAATTTGAATTATGTACAGTTTATAAGTAAACTATAGTTTACAAGTAAAATGCATCTGGCTTGGCTTTATAATATATTAGGACAAATAAATTTTAATGTAAATGTTAATTACTTCAAAGTAGTACCTTCCACTCACCCATAGGACAACTAAAAATTTATCAAGCTATCTTTACTATCAACTAGGCATATTGACAAAATCCATTCAGAATTTTACTAGGATGGATATAAAGGCATGTCCCATTTTAATTCAACCATTGAATACATGAGATTTAATATAACAAAAACTTTAGTTTTACTTTGGTCTTTGTGGCTTCAAGATACCTTTAATATTTTTTTAGTGATGGTAATATTGCCTCTTATGCATAGGTAAGATCATTTAAAAGAGCTATGACAGATTTTAAGTGTCCTGCCTGCCTTCCATATGACCTTAGCCAGACAGTACACATTTTAAAGTCTGAATAATTCCTACTAGACAAAAGACAAAGCACTAAAACTATAATTTCAACTTATAGCTATAGTAGTAGCAAATAATAAACAAACCTCCACCTTTTCTCTATAAGTTGAGGAAAAGCTCTCTCAATTCTTGTCACAAGGTCAGACAAGTCACCAAATACATCGCAACCAAAATAACCCTATGTCTAAAATAAAATATAACCTGCAATATCAGTTTTTTAGTCGTCAGCACAGATAGCTTATTTTGGATGCATATGATGCCTAATTACATATTACATAACTTAAACACATATTTTAGTGCATAAAACTTAATTATGTAATAATTAAGGATAAGGCACCAGCCTGCAAACCCAAAGATTACTGGTTCAATTCCCAGCCAGGGCACATAACAAGGTAGCAAGCCAGGTCTCCAGCCCGGTCCATTGCTAGAGGCAGGTGAAAGGCAACCAAACACTGATGTCTCTCTCCCTCTCTGCCTCTCTCCCTTTCCCTCTCTCTCTAAAAAAGAAAAAAAAGTTAAATAGGTTAACTTCAGAAAGCAAAGACTAAGACTAATAAACACTAAAGAATTTAAATTACTAGATTTACAAGTATCCATGAAATTACTATATGCTAGGTTACATTTCAGGGATAACTAACCAAAGATTTTATTAAAAACAAAAGACCATTCTTGTGGGCTCTGCATCTTTGTGCTTACTTCTGTTAACATTTCCCTAAGAAATTATATTAAGAGTTTTATCATGCTGCCTGTTAAACTTCTTCCAGATAGCAGTTTCTTATTTGGTAAGCTAATGTGAACAAAATTTGCAATGTCTTGGTTGAAATGTAAGCTTAAAAATACAGTATTTAAAGATAATATTTCATATACATGTATAAAATAATGTTGCTATTCCCTTTCAATTATTTTGACTGTATTTTACCTTTCAGTCATACAATGTGAGCACAGAGAGTTGGAAGTTTTAAAGCACAGCACAAAATTAAAGTAAGAGATGAAAGAAATTAATTTATTTTCAGCAGCTCAATAAATCCTGAGCTACACAAAATGATCAAACAAATGATCAAAAAATAAAAAAGCATGATGATCTTAAATTATTATTTCAATGGCAATGAAGGGGAGCAGAATATACCAGCCTAGAATAGGCCACTGTGGCAAGGAGGTTGTTTTGAATAGAAGGTAATCAAGACCCTGAAAACTCATTTAAAAAGTCTTACCTCTCCCTTAACTACTTAAAAAGAATATGGAAAGGGGGCCTGATTCAGAACAACTACTTACCAGAGATGAGTTTTTAATCTAGAAGATCTATCTTCATGGCAGGACAAACCTCTAATTACCAAACATCTCCTCTTCTTATTGTCCCAGGAACCAGCCACCTCCCCTTTGCAGCCCAGGTCCCTACCCTGTTCCTTAGGTCAGAATGGCATAAAGCCTCAATTGCCCCATTTGTCCATGGGTGTTGTATTTTTTTAAAAAAGGTTTTATTTATTATTTCCAGAGAGAGAGGAAGGGAGAGGGGCAGAGAAGAAGAGAAACATCAATGTATGGCTGCCTTTCACCTGCCTCCAGCCACAGACCCAGCTGGAGACCTGGCCTGCAACCTGGTTATCTGCCCTGGCTGGGAATTAAACCAGTGGCCTCTGGGCCCACAGGCCAGCACCTTATCCACTGTGCTACCAGCCAGGGTGGGTGTTATATTTTTAACGGATTCCCCCACATATGAAATCTTCTACTGCTAATCTATTTTATATCAATTTAATCACTAGACCAGGTAAACAAGGGAAGAAGGAAAAAAACTGCCTCTAGAGCAAGAAAAAAAAAAAAAAAAAAAAGGAGCTAACTTCATAGCTGTTAGAATACTGTGGTCTTACTCTTGAGTTGAAGAAGTTGAAGTTATTCAGACTCATGAAGACAAATGTAGTAAGATGGATCCACAAAGAGAAGGTAAAATATTTCTGAAAGTATTTCTAACTTAGGAATGTATTTTTCACCAAAAAGTTTACTGAAAATCTACCCGAGTTCACTTAAATTTACACATTTTGGACTAGCAGCAATATACTTGGGTCAAAAAGAACAAGGTCAATTTCCAAAACATAGGAAAATGTTTAGCCTGAATGAAGGGTTACTTCTTCCCTCAGGCCATTCTTTCCTGAGAGATGACAATCAAAGCCAAAAGCCAAAATTTCTGTGGCACATGAATGGTGTTAAGTATTCCACTTCATTCAACCACCCAGACTTTCCTAAGCGCCTCCATGCAGAGGCGGTGTGGATACCCGCTCTGTAGCCTGCAGAACAGTCAGATCTAGCAGCTGAGGCATCAAAGTACAAAGCAAAAGAGCAAAGCTGCAAACCAATTATAAAGAAAAGTAGAAGATAAATATATGGCTGCCCAGTGATTTGGTGAAACATAAAAAATGTGTACAGTATTAATTTTTATAGTAAAAAGGAAATACTGTTCAGCATTTACAGATAGCTATATGCAAGTTAATGTATTCTGTAATTAAAAATGCTGACAATTGCCCTGGCTGGTAGCACAGTGGATAATGTGCCGGCCTGTGAACCCAAAGGTCACAGGTTCGATTCCCCAGCCAGGGCACATAACCAGGTTGCAAACCAAGTCTCCAGTCAGGTCTGTGGCTGGAGGCAGGTGAAATGCAACCATACATTGGAAAAAAAAAAAAAAAAAATGCTGACAAGATTTAGAAAGTCATCACTTGCTAATAAAATCCACTTAAAATAAATATAATCAAAGATTAAACAGCAATATACTTGGTTCCTTACTGCCACAAGTGTTAAGATTTTGATATTAATAATACCCTATTTTACATTGCCAAAACGCCTCTAAAACTCCTCACGTTATATAACCTATAAAGAGAGAAAATGGTTAACAAATGATATAGTCAAGTTACTTTGCTTTGAATTGAATGCTCTGTGCCTACCCAGTTTTTCTAAGGCTTCTGTGTTTTCATTTTTTAGATTGTCCACTTTTTCTTCAGTTCTCTCATCTTCACCATCCAAGTTAGCTTCCACTTCCACTGCTCCAGCTGGAAAGAGAGCTGGTGTTTTTGGTGGTTCTGCAACAGTTTCTAAAGTAAGAATTGCATACTTGAATCACTAGCAGCTAAACACCATTTTTAAGTGAGCTTATTCCACTCCTGTATGTTTCACAACCTCATTACCAACACCTCAGGGAACTTACATATATGATCCTTTCTTTAAAATTTCATGTATAGTAAGTAATCGGTAGTATGGCTCAGCTGGTTGGAACATCATCCCATAAAGTGAAAGGTCATAGGTTTGAGTCCCAGTTGGGGCACAAGCCAAGGTTGTGGGCTTTGTCCAGCCAGAGCATGTAGAAGAAGGCAACCAATCAATGTTTCTCTCTCACATCTATGCTTCTCTCCCTCCCTTCTGCCTTCTCTACAAACCAATAAGCATATCCTTAAGTGGGAATCAGACATACATATATACATACACAAATGTCTTGGTACTATTAAAAAGAATAATGAACTAGGCAGTGGAAAGAGAAAGCAAGATGAAGTTGATGACAAAGCAGGAGTAGATACTTTTTACTACAGCCTGGGGGAAGAAAGAGAGCACTAGTGTCTGAGGCTCTTGCTGTTGTGCTGGGCAGAAAAATGAGACATGGTCCCCCTGTCCTGGGCTCTCTGAGGATCTGGTGTGACATCACCTTAAACATTCAAGTTACTATGTATCTCTTACACACACACTCACACATACACACAGGTTAAGCAAGTCATTTCAGATATTTAAATAATTGCATATCACTTATAAAAACTATTCTTACAAAAAAATATTTAACCAGAATCTAAGTCAAGCTTTTAGATCTAACTTCAGGAAATAGTGGGTAGAGAAACAAGTTAAATGATACAACAAGGAAACTACCAAATTCAGAACATAGAATTCTAGCAACAAAGGAACCAATCTGTTCAAAAGTGTATGCCCTGGGGGTAGGGGTGGTGGCTTCAAAGAAACATAACACAGGTAGTAAGTGCAGTGCATTATTGATTTTATGTGACTGGGGGGGAAGAACTAGAGGAGAAGCTACAAAAGACATATAGAGGCAATTCAAAGTATGTGTTGGTTATTTGATGTGAGGGAATTCCAATTAATTTTCTTTGTTGTGATGATGGCATTATGTTTCTCTAAGAAATAGCCTTCACTTCAAAGCTATAGACTGAAGTATGCAAGGCTGAAGTGTCTTAATGTCTACTTCCCACTCTAAAATGGCTCAGGAAAAAAAAAAACAAATAGATGATGCAAACATGGCAAAATGATAGCTGCTGAATCCAAGTGATGGGTATTTGGTTTACTATTTTTCAATTTTTCTGTATGTCTGAAATTTTTTAATAATAAATTCTTAAAAGGATAAGGAGTTAAAAGTTCCTCTAACCTTCATGTGAGATTTTAAACTATATGTAGAATTTTTTAGATCATCAATCCATTGATATACACTAAACATACAGCCCAATGCTAGCAAAAGAAATGCCAGTCACTAGGCATAACAGTTATACACTGGAGTTTATAGTACAAGCAGTGCAGTGATGCAACTGTATGCTACAAAACATACAAACAGATATACAAGTAACTATAGGGGTGGGCAAAATTAGGTTATATTTTGAGCCACCGTTACCTAAAAAATCATAAGGCTACAAAACAGTAACAGTAGTAGTGATAGTAGTAAGAAGAATAACAGCCCTGGCTGGTAGCACAGTGAATAAGGTGCCGGCTTGCGAACCCAAAGGTCACTGGTTCAATTCCCAGCGAGGGCACATAACCAGGTTGCAAGTCAGGTCTCCAGCCAGCTCTGTAGCTGGAGGCAGGTGAAAGGCAACCATACATGGATGTCTATCTCCCTCTCTGACTCTCTCCCTTCCCCTCTCTCTAAAAATAATAAAATAAATCTTAAAAAAGAGTAACAAATAACACAAATAAATACAATAATTAATAAATAAGAAATAAGAATAAACTTCACATACTCACAACTGTAAACCTACTTTTGACCATACCTGTATATAAGGTATACAAAAAGTAGGCATTTAGAGAAGAAAAAAATTTAGAATGCAAGAGGAAAGTACTGTGCAAGAACTAGAAGCTGTGCAGTGTGTTTCAGAAAAAGACTGAAATGCTGTGCGGAAGGCACACAAAGATGTGTTACAGGGGTCAGGGGGCAAAGACATAACCACTAACCTTATGTAGTTGCCACACAAAAAACAAGTAATTACAATGGAGTGCGATAAATGTGACCATGGAGTGCTCTTGAAACGGTGCTAGTGAAACACATAGGAAGAACATCCAAACCTTGGAGGACAAGGTGCAGATGTAGAGTCAAAACTTATCCCAACGTAGGCTGGTGCAGCCACTGTGGAAAATAGTATGGGGTTTCCTTAAAAAACTAAAAATGGAACTGCCTTTTGATCCAGCAATTCCACTACTTGGACTATACCCAAAGAATCCTGAAACACCAATTCATAAGAACCTATGCACACCTATGTTCATAGCGGCACTATTTACAATAGCCAGGTGCTGGAAACAGCCTAAGTGCC